>ML827405.1:89364-104388 GCA_009831015.1 Picea engelmannii | reverse complement strand
TATTTCCTTGTTTGTTGGCAGGTTTCCGACCGACTGTTCCTTGTTCCCTACACACACTCGACAAAGTATTTTAGTTATCACTCTGTTCTAACTTCATACTTTGGGGGGCTCTCTATTACACATTATTTTCGTCACCCTTATGACTGTTAATGATGTAAACCTATCTGTTTCCTTCAGAGGGGTCAGTGGCCTAGATTCCTAAAGAAAGAAGGAAGAATAACTTTTCCTGAGAGAAGAAGTTGTGTTTTCCTTTGTAAAAACCCTATTTTGGAGGATTTTCGTAGGCTTCTCTATATGTAGGGTGCATAAATGCCCGATTTCTGTAGGTTGCACTATAGCTAGGTCGTGAAGTTTCCGCAGGTTGCATTACAACTAGGGTGCGACGACCTTCGTACGTTTGAAAAATGAGCATTTTATTGATTTTAGAAGGAGAAGCTTCTATGGTGAGGTGGCCTCCAAATGGTTTGGATCTTACTTGCTTTCATGATTTAGTGGGATCATCCTAACCTCCTCACCTTATCCTCTTCATCTTATAAAAGGAGAGGAGTTCTCATGGAGAAAGTTAGTTGAATTTGGCTTGAGATTGTTAGCTTGGTTAGATTGGCTTTGAGCTTTGCTTTGTCAAGATAGATTGTGAGTAGCTATCAGATCCATGGTATTAGAATCCTTGGAGAAAGAAGTGTGTGGGAAGCAAGGAATCGTTGGAAGGAACCTTACAACATCAAGGCAGCCGGTTGTAATCTCTCTTCCTATTATTTAATATAATACAGTGGCATGTTTCTTTCCCATAGAATTATCTTTATTTTATTGCATAATTCCTTGATCATATGCATAGGTTGTCATTGAATATACTTCTACTACTTTCACTTTGGTTGGTTTGTGTTTCACTGCAGGATCAATATCACAAGAGCACCGGAGCGAAATAGGAGCAACACAGACATAAGGAAGCGACACTTAAAGGCATGTCTCTCGTCTTTTGTTTGGTAGTAAATTCGATGATTAAAGCCTAGAGAAAGCGCCATGTTCTATCTTGTTTTGTTCTAGATCTAGGTGGATCTAGGGAGATTAGTTTATGTCCTCATTTACTGATTTATCCAATAACACTTATGATTTTCCATCTAGGTGAAGACCCATGAGGGTGGCAGGAATGGTGATCAAAATGATGAAGGAGGAAGTCTGTGAGCTTTTACAAATATAGGTTGGTCAGATAGCAACAAGTAGGTTGATAACAACCAGACATGTATGCATTTATTTTCTGTTGATGATACATGTTGAAGGGGATTGAGGTAAGAATTCCGCAATATAATTTAAATATTTAAATTGATACCTAATGGCCAAAGGCCTAGAGTATGGAAATTTTGTGATGCTAGAATGCATTTAGATAAAATGTTAGTTTCATATTATGTTATGATTGGTTATGGGATCATAACCAGGTTAATTTAGGAGACATACTCCTTCTATAACAATGAATATCCATAGAGATGGTCATATGTGAGACCATAATATGGTTGGATATGGAAGGGCTATAACTCTATGTGAGTTCTCAATGGTATCTATTGTATATCTGATGTTTGGATTGCAACCTCTTTGACAACACTGAAGATCACTTAAGGATTATATTCCTAGTGTTGTGTTGGGGTGGAAAAGGATGGTAACCAAATAGTTAGGCAAGTAGTAGGAAGTGTGTGGATGATGTGTTGAGTCGTTGGCCAGACCTTCCAACTCATCATGGTGGAATGCATGACATAGTTATGTAGTATTATGTAGTCGATGCATGAATGCATTGTGTAGATGTGGCCATGGGTATGTGCACATTTATTGTTATTTTGCTGCATTATGAAAAGTCTGTGGTACTGAAAATACATAATGATGGATAGATGCATTATATTTAATATGAATACTAGCTGAAGGTGATTGGATTGTTGTTTTTACAATTTCAAGATCAGTTTTGGAGCTATTAAAAATGTTACAAGTGGAATTATTGAATGCATTGGGTGAATGCACGTATATATTATATAACATAGAAATGATTATGCTAACATCTGAAATGATGTGAGTATTGCTAACTCATGAAGTTGAAAACACTTGAGGAACTATTAGATATTACAACAATAAAGTTGCAGGTTAACGTAGCTACATAATGAGAAATTATAGAAAAGCTTTGTTGGGGTGGACAGAGTGACAAAAATATTTTTGGATAGAAGAAAGAAAATATTGGTTGATAATACTTGTATAGGTAATGATGAATTCATTCCAATTGATAGTTGGATTGATGGAAGTGATTGAATTGTAGTTGTAAACAATTCTAAAATCACTTTGTGATTTTTTTTTGAATCATTGCCATATATACACACACACACACACACACACACACACCTTGTACATGAGATATTGACAATTTGTTTCGCTGAGGAATGTTGAAATTGCAGGATGAAAGGGTATTGGATATGGCAGTGTGATAAGCCCATAAAGAAGACCAATTCCTATTGATGCAAGAACCAAATTGTTATGAGTAGATGCTCATGTATAGAATTTTTATTTTTCCTATATAAAACAATTTTGGGAATTATGATTTGATAATTACCGACGAATTGTTTTGGCTGAATGTAAATTGAAGAAATTATAGGTAGAATGGTCTTGGATATGGCAGGGATGTAATCCCATAAGGAAGACTGATATCTACAGTTGTAGAGCCAACCATTATGAGCAGAAAGCTCATGCTTGGAATTTTTTTTTTCCTGTATAAAAGAGATTTGACATTTATGATTGGAAATGGTTGTAATGATATCTCATGATGACTATATGTGTATAATAAATATGAGATATTGGATATGCAAGCTGGAAAGCATGGAAAAGGCTATTGTTGGGACATGAGGACCCTGTGGTAAGCCATGATCGGCCTAGAATAAGTTGTGTTGTGGTAACACATGCCAAAGAATCGCCTCGATTGTAAGACTTGATAAAGTCTCTAGAAATATTCTTGTGCAAGAAATCCTTGGTCAGGCAAGATCGATTTCTTGAGGGACTGTATAGCAGAGAAGGGGATGTATGAGCCTAGACCTGGAAGGTGAGTGACCATAAGGAAGAGGATAATTTGATAGCTCTTGATTGGGGGTCATACACACAATGGGTATGTTAAAGGAAAAAAATGAGCCAAGTTAATGAGACAACCATATGGATGCAGATCCATGAACCACACAGATAAGTATTTTATTGGATTATGAAAATTTACTCTTACATTATGAGAAAGAATGGGAATTTTATGCACAAATTGTGAACTGACATGCTCACTAATTTGAAATGTTGTAGGAAAATGATGAATGTTGAAGATATAGAAAAGTACCAGACTATGAGAGAAAAGAAGGTGATGTTGGAGAAACTAAATGACAAAGGCATGGAAGGAAGAAAGTCCAATGGACTTGTTGCAACTAGAGTTCTGGAAGCCACAACTTTGAAACTTCTTGTCCGAGTGCACTAAAGCCCTGGAGAGAAATGGAACAGCCCGAGGAACTACATGGAAGAGAAAGTGATTCATTTCTTTGGGTTGTGCAGGGCTGAGAGGGAAGGAGATATTGCTGGTTGGAACTGTTGCTAGAATTATAAATTATGAAGATAATTATACATGTTTTGGGTCAGAATTCCTATGCATACATGTTTAATTTTAGGCAAGAGTGCCTATGTATATAAGATTGGCTTGGATAGCCTGTGTGGATTAAGGTCAGAGGGCCTGGAATTGTAATGTCAATAACATTAGAATGGTGTTGTGCACTTAGGATAATGCAAAAATAAGGGGAGGGGGATGTAACATCCCGATTTTAACCCTTTTGAACTATAATGTATTGTGTAATTGTGACTTAGGTTGGTGAGCCAGTAAAGTCTAAAAGGGGCTAGAGTGCCTAGGAAATGTAACACTTCATATACTTTAATAAAATACACCGCTGGATGCAAGACGAACAAGGAAAAAAGAGATAGGGGGCTATGATTTCACGGGAGAGGGGGTTTGAGGGGCTATGTTCTTTTTATTATTATTTTATTTACCCATAATTGATTTTATGGAAAAAAGGGGTTACATGAGCTTCTTGGGGGAGGCCATGTGGTTATTGATCTCTAAGTAATTATATAATCCCATCTTTGATTTGGGTGGGGGTTAACTGGTTATTATTCATTCACTTATTCTTATTCATTCATTGTTACACCTTTTCCACTCTTTATTTTTTAGGAGCCTCACTCTTGCTACATTCATATGCTCTTGGTATGAGCATGGATATGAATGGCTGCATGAGGGTGTCTTGGGGTGAAGTTATGGGATCATTCTTCCCCTGGTTTGTCTTCTTCCCCTTGTTCTCTTGTTCTTCTTCCTATTCACTCACTACTGCTAGTTCGTGTGCTCTTGGGCTGAGCATGGAAACAAATGGAAGGAAGAGGAGAGCCATCACTGAATGGATGTAATGATTTAATGATCATTCCAGGAGGGAATGGATGCTTATTTTCATTATCTTGATGGCATTTTGGATGGAACTATCCACAACTGAGAGTCCTTGGAGTTTCTAGTAGGGATATTTCCTGACCAGTAGCACTGGAGCCCTGGAGAGAAATGAAACAACCTAAGGGACTGCATGGCAGAGAAAGGTGTTCATTTCTTGGGGTTGTGCAAGCCGAGGGGGAAAGAGAGATGGAAATTAGGATTTGCTGTGAGGTTGGGAAACCTGAGAGCTACTTAGCCAACTGCTGTGTGTTTAGACTTGGCCTAGGACTTGTCCTTGTGGATTCATAGACCTATCATGGGGGTGATCTGCTGTTGAGAGTAAATGAACAACAATGTATATGGTTGGGAGGAACGTCCTTGGTCTACAGCTAGTTGGTGAGCATTTTCTTGCAAAGATAAGTGCTCTCTATGTTTTCCGTGTAATGTTTATTTCCACTGTGTATTTAATTATCTCTGAGATATGTATTCTAATGTGCATGTCTGCTGGTTATTTGTTGTACATGAAACACTGTTTACTTATTTATGCTGTAGCATGGATCCTTTCTTATCCATGTGGTTTTAATGCCTCTAACATTCATGAACAATCCTTTGATTTCGATATAAGATCAGAAAACCGAGTCTTGGGATTGCAGTGTGCCCCGCCTGTTGGTGGCTGGGTGTGTTGCAGTCGAATTAAGTGGCGTAGCCCGACTTGTGGGTGGCTGGTATGTTACAACCTATAGGTTTGGATATGGACAAACCTCCACGTAGGTTTAGTGGAAAAACCACGTGCACGGTCTTAATAATGTGCACACTATCTTATAGATAAAAATATTTAAAGGGCCTGAGCGAAATTTGTGCCTATTGTGCACAAATCGCGCTCATGCTTCTTTCATTGGGAAGATATAGTGGAGCTGGAGAGAAGGAAGAATGGGAGGAGGGGGCCACCATGTCCAGGTATGTTACATTTTTCTCAATTTTAATCCAATTTAGTCATTCCAATTTAGTATTTTTCTCCCAATAATCTAAATTAAAAAAAAAATTGTGATTTTGTATTTTAAATAAAAAAGGAACCTAATTTACATTCCATGGCTTTTAAATTGCAACATACATAATACAATGGAACCCCAAGGCAATTTAAACCGCTCAGAAGAAAACCAAGAAGATCAAAACCCCAACCCACCACCACTAGAAAATGAAAACACTGAAATTGATGAGGGTTTGGTTATATTACAAACCCTTGAGGAACAATTAAGGGAGACTAGAGAGCCTAACAAAGTCTCCTTGGCCACTTATTTGGACATCATTGTGCAATTCATTGCAAGTGCCCAAGTGAAATTGACCTATATTTCAGATTATAGGGCATGAATGTATGAATACTATAACATTGGTTTGGACAGAAACCAAGTCAAAGAACTGGGCATTTCGAAACAAAAAATATTGTCTATTTTTAGGGATCCTAGAAATGGACAAGAACTAACATTGACTAGGAAACACATCTCCACTGACTGGTGTATCCATCCCTAGATTAGTCAAAACTGGATGGATAGGTGGTACATGGTTTTTGATAAACCTCCCTGCAATAACATGGAGATGCCCTTATATTTTCTGAGGAAATTATGGGCTGGGTTTATTATGGGTAAGAATTTCAACTACTTTGACATTTGTTACTTCCATGGGGTGGGTCAAGGGTCCCACATGACCCGGATCATGCCAAACACGACCCTGGGTTAGATCCCCATCCCCCCGGGTGAAGGCCCGACCCCTCTACCCAACATCCTCCTATTGTAGAGAACTTGCAACAAGTATAACTAGACATATCCTCATTGACTCGTAGCCTAGATATGAAACACAATAGCTTTGTTGCACTATCTCATAAGGAGGTTCCTTCCAGTGACATTGATAGAGGAGTTGGAGCATCAACATACATAGGAGAGTACAATGAGGAGAGGGCACATGGACATGGCATCCTTCCATGTGAACCTCACAGATGCTTGAGCTACGGGAAGACATTCTATGGGTCTATAGATCCGAGTGGACAACACAGCTTCATGGAGGAGGTTAGTATGTTAACCCTCTCTATGTTCTTCATCGTTATACATTTATTTTGTATTTTGTGTATTTATATAGATATTTGATTGTATGTTGTTTTACAATTTTTGCATCCCAACAACAGACCCTATACACTTATGGATGCATCAATGCCTAGCCTCACCACTTATGCAACAATAGAGGCAACATGTTCATTGGGTGCACCATACACACATGTATGTATCACATTTGATAGATTCAACATGGTCATTTCTTTATTTTATGACATCCTCAAATTTTTTTATATGTTCTCTTATTTCTATAGGATTTGGAACCATGTAACAACTCTCAATACACAACACAAAGGTAACAATACAACGAGATAACACATTTTTTTTTCTGTGTAAAACAAGTTAAGAAAAGATCATTACGACAATAAACACAAAGACAACAATATGTATTCTTTCTTTTCATTATCAACATCATTAATCACACTAACATCAACATCATAACATGTTTGAGATATTAATATCAAGTAGCATATTAATGAATCTAGCATGTAAAATCATTATCATCAAATCATACAAAAAAATTAAGGACAAACACTGTCTACCGCCCAATGCTACCCTGCAAGGTTAGGACCTTCAAGACACATAATCGACACTCAAAGTACATAATTCATCCGATCTATTTTGACCATTTAAGGTCTCATGACTAACATCCATTTTGAGGAACATGAAGGTATCTATACCCTTTACCTAGTCAATTTTTAAAATTCAAGACTAAATTCATCAATAAGTAACTAAGAATACTCTATCTTTGCAATTGAATAAAAATCATAAATAAGAATGTAACGATAATTATAACATTCTATTATCAACACTATAATGTGAAAATCACTTATATACATAAGGGTTTAATGATAACTCAATGTTTTTATACTATATACATGATAACTCTTCAACAATTCTTTTAAGACCACAATGATCATAATATATATAATATTTCATTCTAATCATACTAGATTGTCCAAATTTTCCACATCATTCATTAATTACTACCTCTTTATATAAGAATCTTGAATACAGATAAAATATTTCAAGGACACCCCTTGAATTTATTAAGTAGTATAAAGAAATCACAACATTTTAAATGTGATTAATAAATTACTTCACTGTTTCCAAATTTACTAACATCTACTGTCCTCTATGATTTGTCATAAAATAATATAATTAAGAGTTGAATGTAGTTGAAGTTCTCAATAACCTTTCAAGATTTAAACTGTAGTGGTATCACACTAATTTACTACTAGTGTGGAAAAGTATTGTGTAGTTCTTATTAATCGACAACCCATCTGGGTAGAATAAGAGTTGAATAAAATGTTTCAAGTGGATGGAACAAATAAGCATTCTTAACCATGAATATTAAAATACTAAAATGCTGATCGATGATCATACTTGACGTCTCTAGCACGGTGGAATGATGCTCAACCTAGAGGTTATTCACCGTTGCATGTATCATGTGGTTCTTTCCCAAATCTCCAACTGTCGTAGGTTCTGATGATCCGACAAATCTTTCCTTCTCAATAGGATAGTCTCTTTGGTAACGTGTCTCTCCACAATCCAACATCCATTCTTCGGTTCAATGCTCCTAGTCCCAGAAGTAGAAGCTGCTGGCCTAAGAGTCTGTTGTACTGGTGTGTTTTGTAGACTAGGTCTAAACTGTTACTGTTGATGTGGATGATGTTGTTGTTGTTGCCGCTGCTGTGGCACTCTATAGGGAGTCCTCTGTTGAGGAGTCTGTCATCGCAATGTCGAGAATACAGGTCCTCTAGGCATATCATGGTGCCCATAAGTCGGTCTAGTTGGTGTCTGATGCTGTTGTGCTCCTAGTGTCTCCTATCTAGTCTATCAAGAAGGAGTCCTTCCTTGACCCCCACTGTTCAACTCTTCTTCAGTAATGAGAGCCTCCTGAAATGAATCATGCAACGTCCAAGGCATCAAGATCCTCACTTTTAAATGAATGTTGAACTTAAGGCCGAACACAAAATTGTTAACCTTTAACTTCTCCATGTTTAGATTAGGAGCATATCTGAGTAGCTCCATGAACTTGGCCTCATACTCTGGTACCATACGACTACCCTATCATAAGGAATTGAACTCATTAATCTGGCACTAAATGAATTCCTTGGACAAGTAGCTCTCCCGAAATTGTTCCTCGAACAATTCCCATGACACATGTTCAATGACCATGTTTAGTTGAGGTAGGAGTGTCTTCCACCAAAGAAGAGCACTCCCCTTCAGTTTAAAGACCGCCATGAGGACTTTCATGTTATAGGTTTAATCTCATAGTGCAAAGCACATTGCCATGTTCTCCAACCATTCCTCGGTGGCTAAGCTGTTTGTGGCACCCCATAACTCGAGAAATTTCACCTTCTCAAGTTCTATGTGTATACTACTACTACCTATTGGAGTGCACTGTGAACCCTCATTGGGCACGAACTCTCTGCCCTTATCTCGATCCAAGCGGTTGATCAACGCCTCTGACATCCTCTGGAAGGATCTCATCATACCTACCGCATCTCCCATAACAACCTGTTCCTTCTTAGTAGTGTGCTCCTCTCTAAGTGGAGCCGATCCCTCCTGCGTTGATGCTCTCGAAGGAAGCGTACCTATTCTCCCCACACCATGTTGTCTACTCATCCTGTGTCCTCTGACCATGATACCTGTCATGAAAAAATCAAATTGTATTAGCTATATATCTTTAATCATTTGAAAATAACACAATGGAAGGTGTAATGGGCCCATTGTCGCAGAGTTGAACCTCACTCTGATACTATATGTAACAACCCTCAATACACGACACAAAGGTAACAATACAATGAGATATAATATTTTGTGTGTGTGTGTGTGTGTAAAACAAGTTAAGAAAAGATCATTACAACAATAAACACAAAGACAACAATATGCATTCTTTCTATTCATTCTCAACATCATTAATCACACTAACATCAACATCATAACAAGATTGAGATACTAATATCAAGTAGCATATTAATGAATCTAACATGTAAAATAATTATTATCAAATCATAGAAAACATAGTAAGGACAAATACTCTCTATCACCCAATCCTACCCTGCAAAGTTAGGACCTTCAATACACATAATCGATGCTCAAAGTCCAGGATTCATCCGATCTGTTTTGACCATTTAAGGTCTTAGGACTGACAACCGTTCAGAGGAACATGAAAGTATCTATACCCTTTACCCAGTCAATTTTTAAAATTCAAGACTAAATTCATCAATAAGTAACTAAGAATACTGTATATTTGCAATTGGACATCAATCATAAATAAAAATGTAACAATAATTATAACATTCTATTACCAACACTATAATGTGAAAATCCCTTATATACATAAAAGTTTAATGATAACTCGACGTTTTATAGTAATAGATATACTATATACAAGATAACTCTTCAACACTTCTTTTAAAACCACAATGATCATAATATATATAATCTTTCATTCTAATCATACTAGATTGCCCAAATTTGCCACATCATTCATTAATTACTACCTCTTTATATAAGAATCTTGAATACATAGACACCCCTTGAATTTATTATGTAATATAAATAATTCACAACATTTTAAATGTGATTAATAAGTTACTTCATTGTTTCCAAATTTACTAACATCTATTGTCCTCTATGATTTGTCATAAAATAATACAATTAAGAGTTGAATGCAGCTACAATTCTCAATAACCTTTCAAGATTTAAATTGTAGTGGTATCACATTAAATTACTATTAGCGTGGAACATTATTGTGTAGTTCTTATTAATAGAGAACCCATCTGGGTTGAATAAGAGTTGAATATATTGGGACCTATAACTAACGCTATACAGTTCATTAGAAGATAATACGAATTTGGTAGAATCAATTAGGAAGAATCAAGTGATGTAAAGGATAAGTTTTAGTCTTGGCATATGCAAACAATCCACTAAGAAGATTGAGCAAATCCCATGGAAATCCAAGAAGGATGGACTGTAATTTTCCATAAGTAGGATATACCATTTTTGTATTCATTCAAAATAGGAGACACATCCATTAGTTTGAAAAATCGAGAATATAGTTCCATTCATTCAATGATTTTACTCATTTTGGAATACATAGGAGACACATACGTGAGCATTAAAAATAAAGAAATATAACTACATTCCAATATCGCATTGAGAGGTGCTTTAGGTATGACAAAGATATTCTCAAATATATAATTAAATTTCAGTAAAGCTATTTGTAAAGAATGATAATAACATTAAATATCGTAAAAGCATGAGTGTTGAATGTAATGTTGATCTCTAGCTGAATGCTTGCACCACATCCTGTAGCTTGCTAATCGAACAAATTCACCAGTACCTCCTAGCCAATGCTAGGGGTACTCTTCTTACCCCTTAGCCACCCGAGCCACAAAGGGGCCACACACAAAACCAAAAATCAATAGCAACAAAACTTTCCCTCTCAAGGAAGAGCTTCCACTCTTTGCCAAGTTTTGGAATCCCAACTCCCACAAGTTAAACTTAGTTAAGAAAATATTTTGCAACATAACAATAATAACAAAAGTGAGATCCCCTCTCCCTTTCTCTCATTTATTTTATAGAAAAATTCCCAATGACACATGTCCTCATGCATTATTTTTTTTTTAATAATTTAATTAAAGGATTATTCACCCACTACATGTGTCACACGGTCCCCAAGTTGCACATGTGATTTTTGTTTTTATTTTATTCAATTAGACAATTTCCCTCACATTCCCCAATGTGTTCCTATTTTTCCTCTTAGTTCCCCAATCTCTCATTTAATTTGTGTTCCCTAACTGGATTTTAGTTTGAGTTGGATTAGGAGTATTCTTTAAGTTAGGATTGGTGGTAGAATAGCTCAAGAAGCTCCTCTATGTGGACAACCTATTCTCTCATGTTTTATTTTCTTTTTTATTTAAAAATCCCTTTTATTATTTTCATGCACACATGTGCATCTTCCTAACTTTTAATTCTTATTCCCTCTTTTCTTAGAGTTTGATTATATCTCAATTCCCTTAACTTGTTTAATATTTTATTTAGTCCCTTATTTAGACTTAGACTTAGGATTAGACTCTTGTTATATTTCTTAGCTTATAATTTAATGATTAATTAATACTCTGTTCTAAGAAGGTCTAAACATTTCATTATATTTTCTAGGTCATCTAGATTTTATTGACTCACAATTTGATTATGCGACGTGCCCTTCAAGACACATCTCCATACTCCAAGGGTGCCACTCACCTTTGACTAGTTTTAGAAGTTTGTCCGACACTTAGAGTCAACACTCCACTTGTTTGACTTGGTGAGAGACTAAGGGATTCTAAGGAATAAGGATTCTGCCTTATTGCATGCCCCTTATATTTCTTTGTGAGCGTCTGTCTCAGTCTTCCCTCACGACATCATGGACCTCTCAAACAAGGTAATTGTTAACCTACAGTCCAAGTCATGACATGAGTGCTAGTAGGCTGTGACAGGGACACTGCCACACCTCTCCCTCAATTGTCTAGTTTCTGTGCATGACCCCTTTACTCCTTATGTGAGTTGGATTAGCAAGCATCCCCAAGCCTGCATCCACTAACAAGAATGCTATCAATAATCCATAGACATAACATCCATACTGAAATAATCATATATACATGTAAATAAATACTCAAAACTCAAACCAAATACAAGTCCACTCCCTGACTGAATGCAGAGTCCAAGAAAGTTCATTGATGCCATCATCATCATCAACCTGTCATGTATTCTGCACACTTAGGGAAACTCATCAATAATACATGTCGATACATACATACATCTAGAATTTAACATATAAACATAATGACATCATAATATAAATCATAAGCAAAGAATAATCATAATGTATCATAACCAGATCACTTACTTGCAAGTGTCCTCAAAGAATAAGTTAGTATAAAATGTGCTCAATAGAACTAGATGTTACACACCAGGCGATGTCGGGGATTTTCCATCTGGGATGGACAAGTCACCAACATCACATGTATCATGTGTAATGTTAAATATCGTATAATTATCAAATTGTTTGTGTTTATATTTTTGAATTTTACTATTTGGTACTAATATTTCAAGTTTATTCATACGTATGCAGGCCGTCGATATATTTTCTAGGTATAATAGTATTGCACCCCATGGGCACCTGAGTGTTGCTTATAGGTTGCCTTTCTCCAGGCTTAGGGTATTGGAATCCCTTGTATAGCTTGTGAGGGTCCATCACAACCCACCTGTATGCCACCCACCCCCACCGCCACTTTTGGCCCCATCGACATAGACTGCCACATTAGAGGTTGTCTTGGAGTAGGTTGTACAACCTAGTGCTCCATCTGCCAGTGAATCTCCATCGATCGCTGTGATATTCAGAGTGAGATAATTAATTGATGATAATTTTTTATGTTTCATGAATTTGTTTTTAAACATATTTGTTTAATTTTCTTGACTTGATCCTTGTAACTAATGCAGGGTGGCATTGCAGAGAGATTGGGATCGCGAAGGAGGGTAACACCCTCAAGATTGATAGTTTCATATGCGGTGAGTTGTTTTAGGTTGAATTACAAAGTATCAATTTGTATGTCCATTAATTCATTGATGAAAAAAACTTATAGCACAATTTATTCTTTGTGCATTATCCAAAGTGTCGAAGCACGCTTAGGCCTAGAACCTCTCAAGGTGCATTCTCGAGAAAGAGAAGGCATACAGATTTTCAGGATGCTCCTGAGGGTGGCGGGGGTGGAAATGGTCAATGATTGACCAACTACTTCCATTTTGTAGCTAGGCCACAATATATATGTTTTTTTATGTTAGGGCACTTTTGGTCACTTTGTATATTGGGCACGAGTTGCCATTTTGTAAAAAATGTTCAATTTAGACGATGTTGAGTATGTATATATATATATATATATATATATATATACATTTCATGGAATGTTTTTTATGATTCTCATTATTTCTACATTTGATGTTGATGAATATATGAATTTCAAATTAGTGCTTGAATTCCAAAGTGTATGAATTTTATGTGTATTAATCCCTTGATTTGTTTCTAAAGTGACTATAAATACTTGCATTATGCATTAAGGAATAACTTATGGTGGAAAAGATTGATAAGTGCTAAGTTCATAAGAAATTAATAGTTCTCAAGTAGCATTGCTTGCTTAGAATCAACCATGTATCTCTACATCATCGATAGATCATTCCTTCTGAATTATTTGCATGAATGTTGTGGATATCGATATTCTAACTCACAACCAACAATATGGACTACCTCTTGAATTATCTCCATCTAAATCCAATGGAAATCCACACTCAAATAATGGTCACTTGAAAATATTGTGATCTTAAAAATGACATATTACAATAATTTATTATAGAAATAAATTTTCTCATTTATCTTCTACATAATTGTGAATTAGTTAGAAATTTCAGCTAAATGTTATTTTCTAGGGCACACAAATTATTCCCCTCTTTCTACGCATGCATATATAAAATCATTTGATTTATGTGTAACCCTTCATAAATGCCAAAAAGACTAGTCAATGACTCATTAATGCACATGTTTGTTTAGATTGTGTAGTGGGTATATGCAAATTTTGTTAAACCCATCAATTATTAATAAAATTTATTCAGTCTTCCATGATGTCCACTAAACTTATTGATTTTGATCAATAGAACGAAAGAGTTCACATGGAAACTAGATCTTAGAATGGGTATCATTTTCCTCCTACAAATAAAGGTTTCGAGGTTACATTTCATGACACACTATAGAAAGTAATGCCATGCATGGTATGGTATGGTATGGAAATGGCAATGGTATGCATTGCCTTTCCATTGTATGGTATGCATTGGCAATGGTATGGTATGGTATGCATTGGCATTGACAATGCCAATGGTATGGTATGCATTGACAATGGTATGGTATGCATTGCCAATGGTATGGTATGGGATGGTATGCATTTCCTTCCCATTTCCTTCTATGGTATGCATTGGCAATGTTTGTTGGATTACTGAGAGGGGGGGTGAATCAGTAATAGAGCAATTTAATCCCTTTTAATCATATAATCCAAGTGTTATATCAATGAAGTATTATCATCCAATAACTGTAGAGTAAATAAGCAATGAAAAAATGAACAATCATACACATACACAATACACCAATGTTTTACGTGGAAACCCAAATAGGGGGAAAACCACATACTGTTTTTTCTTATATGTATTGAAGAATTACATTCATTGGAAGCACCAACTTTCTTTGTTTTCCAGCTGCAACTGGAAGGAGGCTCCAACCCCCTAGCTTCTTAGGCTACAACCTGAAGGAAGCTCCAACTCCCCAATTCTCTGGCTACAACTAGAAGGAGGCTACAACCCCTTATGTTCTTCGACTACAACCAGAAGGTGGCTACAACCACCTGTCCTTGCCCCGTCCAACAG
>ML827405.1:61747-80059 GCA_009831015.1 Picea engelmannii | reverse complement strand
CTTTGTGCTACTGGGCTTTCTTCAAGGGTTGACATCAATGACAACCAAACTTAATCAACAATGGTACAATATGGTATGGTATTCACTGTAAATGGTATGCATTGGAAATGGAATTGGTATGTGTTTCCTTTCCATTGTATGGTATGAATTGGAAATGGTATGGTATGGTATGATATGCATTGGCATTGGCAATGACATGGTATGCTATGGTATGGTATTCATTGGAAATGGCAATGAAAATGGTATGCACTGCCTTTTCATTTCCTTGTATAGTATGCATTGGAAATTGTATGGTATGGTATGGTATGCATTGCCTTGCCATTGTATGTTATGCATTGGAAATGGTATGGTATGGTATGGTATGCATTGGAAATGGAAATGGTATGCATTGCCTTGCCATTGCCTTGTATGGTCTGCATTGACTGTTATCAAAAAAATTGGTAAGTGGAGACACAAACTAATCTCCCTAACTTCAACAAGAATCTAGAACAAAACAAGGCAAAATACAAGTTTCTCCTTAGATTTCATTGTAATATAAACTAGTTAAGAGTGGGACAAATGACATACCATTTAAACGATGTTTGATCCTCACTAGTGTCATCCTTGCTCCATCTTTGAATTTGTGGGATGGTGAACCTATTAAGAAGCACAAACAAACAAAGAGAGAGAACAATGATATATATATTCCAATGAAGTATATGTATAAGATCAAGGAGTTATACAATAAAAGTAGAGACACCTTTATAGGGAAGAAATGTATTACTGCATTGGAGAATAAAACCTATGCCTTGATGTTGCAAGGCCCCTTCCAACGACCCTTTGATTTAAAAAACACACCTTTTATCCAATGATTTCGATGAAGAGCATTCACAACCTGACTTGGAAAGCTACAAAAAAGTTATCACAAGTACAATCTTCAACAAAATTCTTCATGCATAAGAAAACCTAGCCTTTCCCATGAGAGATCCCTCTTTATATAGGGTGAAAGAGGAATGGATGAGGAGATTAGGATGATCCCACTAAATCAGAGAAGCGAGTAAGATCCAAACCGATCATAGGCCACCTCAGCTTCTAGAAGATTCCCTTATAGAAATTTCGTGAATTTCACCTTTTCCTCTTGTTTGAGCATCATCACAACCTATGCACAAGAAACCTGTGGCGACACCACAGTCCAATTTTGGTGAAGCATGTGACTATTAAGCATCATCCCACCCCAAACATTTAGTAGGGTGCGACAATCTTCTTTGATATGGTTTTTAAGGAAAGAAAGATGATCCACTTTTCTCATGGAGAAAGTATCATTTAGTATCTTCAGGGAACATAGAAGTGAGTTACGAACATATCGTAAGTTGATCACAGGGGTGACCAAAATAATGTGTAACAAAATTCTGCCCAAAGTATGAAGTTGGAACCTGTGATCGCTAAAATACTTTGTAGAATGTGTGTGTTGAAAACAAGGAGCACATTGGTTGGGAGTCTGCAAAAAATCAAGCATCTGCATAATAAATACCATCTTCTGAGGTATACATTCCCATACTAAGACTAAAAGTGACTCAAATAATAAGTGTCAAGTGAGTCATGGCCACCAAATATACACTGTGGATCCACATCATCATGATTCAACATAGCCATAAGAAATACAATATGGATCTATGCTCTAAAAACTCAAATTTGGACATAGCCACGAGACATACACATTGGATCTATGTGTCAATACAAAATTTTGAATACTCCATCACAACCTAGACCGATATGATGAGATCCAGGGTCTTCATTTATATATTCCCAAAGTATGAATCTAGCCATGTGATTACAGGTGTCGAAGTCGAACATGGTAAAAACCACTTGATTACCAGTCATTAATGGATATTGTTAACAAGTGCGAAGGAAATCACTATTGATGTCAATGACTCCCAAGGTACTCCAGTACACTCCAAAAAATGTGAATAAATGAGTTGAAGTTGAACACTCGATGGGATATTCCAATCAGGGGCTAATGATGTGAACCCACTATTGAAAGAAAAGAAACATGCCATTGAGGCATGCAGGTTCCAAGGTACTAAATGATTTCTAAGTCTAATTCTTGGATAATGAGTTGAAGTCGACAAGAAAAGACTCGTCATAGGAGGGCCTTAATGTATCCCCCATCAATGAAATGAAATATGTAACATTTTTGAAGTAGATCAGAGTATGAAGTGATTCAGAACTGACTCAGGGAAGGTCGACATGGTAGGATTTTAAAGACTGTAGATGGCCGACTCGATATAAGGTTTGTTTATGTTGAACTTCTCTTGAACATATGAATGACACAAAAATTGTTTTGCAAACATTGACTCAAGGAGGACCCAACATAAGGACTTTTAGATGGTCAAATGAGAGGCAAATGGATTTCCCAACCCGGATATATGATGAAGAGGGGTGTCATGTTCAAGAGTGACTTACTGCCACTAACACAGATACAAATATACATTTCTTTCCCAATTCTCCCCCACCATTTCTGGCGAGTACCTCTTTATTTTTACACAAGCTTGAGGAGGATAACATATGCTTGTAATGTAAGCTCATCCTTTGGATGAGTTCCTTGAAGTATTTTTAACGAACCCTAGGAAGGAGTGGTTCGGTCCCATATGGGCCTTTCCATGCTTGTTTTATGAGTCCAAAGAAAGAAAACTTAGGGGTTTTTCATGTTTAGAGAGTCTGAAAAACACTTAAAGAAAACTCCAAAATGTCCTTTTTCGTAAGTTAGTCTGACGAGACCAAAAAAGAGATAATCTACCGCTCATTAGACGTTTTCTTCAAATACTTTTCTGAATGTGAAAAGATCAAGGTCACTCGGTTATGTTTTCATGTTTAGGGAGCTAGAAAAGAGCTTAAAGGAGACTCCATAAGGTTCATTTTTCGTATTTCCATGACGAGTCCCAAAAAAGTGATAAAAGGTTACTCGATTACATTCTCATAGTTTCACAAGCGTGAGAAAGAATTAAGACCATGCTCAGAGTTTTTCTTGAAAAACCCTAAAAGTATATGTACATTATAAAAACACGCAAAAATGACCAAAAAGGAAGGATCTATATCAAAAGTTCAGTCCTCAGATCTCTCAACCTGCAATAGAGACACTTTGCAAAGTTCAAAAGGTTTGGGGCATAGCGAAAAATATTAAAAAAATTAATTTAATTTGAAAGTAAAATGGTAAAAATGAATAAAATAGGTCAAAACTAGTTTATTACCATTTCATTTGTATTTTCACCAAACTAGTGCCCAAACCCCCCTTTTTCCTCCTATTTTCAAGTGGAAATTCTAGAGTGCCCGATGGATGATTTCTCGAGCCACTTCCGCGAAGTAGGTACTCTTCTTCCCCTCTCTCTTTTCATGGTTGAATTTGTCATTTTTAATGGTTGAATTTTGAGTTATGGGGAATTTTTTAAGGGTTATTGCCCTTTGAGATCGTCGTAGGCCCACCCTGTTGTGAACTGTGATGATACC
Source organism: Picea engelmannii (assembly GCA_009831015.1). Classification (NCBI taxonomy): domain Eukaryota; kingdom Viridiplantae; phylum Streptophyta; class Pinopsida; order Pinales; family Pinaceae; genus Picea; species Picea engelmannii. Next base: position 76,576 of record ML827405.1, on the reverse strand, counting down.
AAATCACTGTATGGGTTCCACAACTAGGGTGAAACGATGCTGCAATGTGGAAAAGAGAGCCCCTGCGATGACCACAACTCAAAATTTAAAAAGAGAGATAGAGCTAGGAAAACTTCCAACTTTGAAAATTTGATGAACCTAATCATCTTTTAATGTTGTTTGACAGGTTTTCATCGATCATTATGCTTGAGTGGAGGGAACATGAGCACGAGGAAGAATATTACTTTTCCAAGAATGATATAGGCACTGTCATGGCACTCCGGGAGTGTGGCTTGCTCAAATTTTTCAAAGTTCAGGGCATGAGAGACCAATTGAGGATATTGGTGTACTTAGTCCACATGTGGGACATTAATGAACAATATTTTCATGTGGGTGTGCATACACTCAACTTAGAGTTTGATGACATTTACTTATTGAATGGGTTATCTCTTAGAGGCTCTCAGGTGTCACTATCGGGAAGCAAAGGCGGTGGTGAACCCATGGATTATTACGTAACACATCACTACGTACTTGGTACAAAGAAGCATAGTGGAAAATTTGCCATAAAGGATGTTCAAGATTTGACTTTGATAACTATCCTCTACACTATAACTTGGATGGCAGGGAGTGCAGATCCTCACATGGCTTTAGAAATCCATTTTCAATATGCTATTGAGTGTATGGAGCCCCTGGTTTTTAATGGTGCGAGGGTATTCTAAAAAACATGAAGAAACAATTGACAAAGTGTAGGAACGGTCGATTGAAACAATTCGGGTATGGATCTATTTTGGTATCCTTCTTCCTAGAGAGGGTCCCTGTTTTACGCCTACAACATGTGGAATGAGGAATACCCACTCCACCTAATCCTCGAATGAAAATATGGGTAGATTTGATGGCTCATCATGGAGGTGTGCCAATCGTTACATATGACCAAGCTTTCTTCTAGTGGCTGAGTGATCAACTTGTTATGGTTTAGGACTATGCATATTCCAAGATTGAATTTCGTGGAGATCCCGAATTGGCATTACCTAAGGGTTCTTAGTGGGGAGAGATAGGTAAGAATATTTTTTTTTAGTATATGTTGTTTTTGGTATTTTAATTATAAAATGTTTTTGTTATTTTTCCGAGACTAATCAAGTGCTCTCAACAATGTAGATGTGGCACCTTTTCAACGTCCAGGATCATATCCTATTCAGAGACATGGAGAGATATGCGTAATGGTGGGTCGAGGGGTGGCTTCTGAGGATTTCGAGGAGATCGAACAAAATCTTGAGGAATTCAACATGAACATCCCTGACATCACTGTGGACGAGTTACCTTGGTGCTACCAATGCCATACAATTGGTGTAGCAACATCCATTGGTTGAATGCTCCATCAAGTGGCACATGCCTTCATTTGTTATAGCGAGAAACATCCTTGATATTTTGTGCTTCAACATTTTGATATTTTGGTCTCATGATAAACACGTTTTTGTAACTTTTGACGTTATAATATAAAGTTCCTATCGACTTACTTGTATTTTAAATGTGTGTTTGGGTTTATAAATGGTACAAATGTCTGTCTAAAACATAATCATACAATGCATCTGTTAATTTTTTTAGACATCTAGGAATATGTTGATATTCAATATAATCAAAATTTCTTTCCAAGAGGAGAATTCTCAAGTATACCCGTAACAATGTAGGACTTCAGATGGAATAAACGATACTCAATTGAAACACCACTAGTTGCGAATCAAGACATACAATAAGATGATAGATGCTAAATGGAATGGAATTAGTTAATAACTCAATAATTGCACTGTATTCCACGATATTATTAGTTGCACGACCAAGGTAAACACCATGTAGACTGATCAACTCATCCGTAGGTGCATATGTTTCCCATGCAGCAGACGCTAGGTTTTGAGTATTGTGATTAGCACCATCAACAGAGCCGATATAGGGTAGCGAGAACACCAACATATGGAAACCAAACACAAGGAAAGGTAAGCATCTTAAAGGCAGAACAAGAAATTAAAAAAACACACACTAGAGTATGATACACTAAAATACAAAGAACTAATGCAAAAAATATTTTAAGCATAGTACTTCTTCAAGTAAAGCCCATTTTTGGGTTCACCCAAAGGAATTCAATCATAATCCACTAGCTCATAATCCCCTTTCTCCAACACTCATTTAACGATATAAGGGCCATGCCACATGGGATCGAATTTACCGAACCCTAATAAGTCAATATCTTGTTCGTAAAGGAGAACTAAATCACCCTAAGAAAAAACATGCAGTTTGACATGTTTGCCATATTGATATTTGATACATTTCTTATGAGTTTCTATGACTAATGCATCATCACGTCGAGTCTCATATAATTGCATTAAATACAAGAGACGTTCTTCCTCTACTGAGGTGTTAGGGAGAAGTTCAACAACTAGTTTCAAATATGGGATTTCACATTCAATCAACAAAATAAGTTCGATACCATATAGTAGATGGAAAGGTGTGAACCCTGTAAAAAATTTAATGGATGTCCGATAGGCCCATAATGCCAAAAAGAGCATTGTGTGCCATCTTGACTTGTGAATTCCTATCATCCATTGAAGCATAGTAGTTAGAACTTTGTTGATTGCTTCAACCTAGCCATTGGCTCATGGATAGTAAGGGGTAGAGTTTTCATGTCGAATACCCAACTTATCAGTAAGTTCATACATCATGAAATTGCAAAAATGGATACCATGGTAAATGACAATGGCTTGAGGGAAAACATACCTAGTGATGATATGATTGAATATGAACAACACTATAGTTTTCCTGGTATTATCAAATGCAGGCATCGCCTCGACCCATTTAGTGAAATAATCCACAACTATAATAATGTATCCATGCCCCCCGACCGAGTGAGGGTTACATGTCATGAAGTAAATGCCCCATTTAGTGAATGGAACAATGAAAACTATAGGGTAAAGAGGAGAAATATGTGATCGAATCTTATTGTTATACATTTGAAAAGCGTGGCATTTCTAAAAGACAGTAATGCAATCCTTAAACAATGAAGGCCAAAAGTAACCAACTCGTAAGATTTTTTGGGAAGTGGCATACCCATACATATGATCGCCACATGCTCTAGAATGATAGTCATTTAAATATTTCTCAACTTTATCATAGGTTATACATCGTCGAAATACGAAATCAATACAATGACGGTAAAGGGTATCACCGAGGATAATGTAATGATGAGATTGATACCGAATTCAACAATGATCTACAAGAGAAAGATCAGGATGGAAATTTTGGGTTTGGGGATAAATGATAATGTCTCCACACTAGATGTCATCTGAACTGATTAAAAAGAGGGACTCATCAGGAAATTAATCCTCTGCCATAATTTCTATCTCAGTGGAGGGAAGGTCACATATCAACTCGACAAATACCAAACATTTCTTTGACTTGGCCCACTCAAACTCCTGGAGAATCACTATCCATTTGGAGTATTTCCCCCCCAACAATTTTCGTGTTAGGATATGTTGCATAGGGTTGCAATCGAAAATGATGGTGGTTTTGCGTAATAAAATATAATGATGAAAACGTTGAATAGATTGAATAGCCGCCAAGGCCAATTTTTCCACATGGATATATTTGGTTTTTGTGGTTGTGAGACTCCGACTCAAATAGTAAATAACATATTCATCATGTGAATCATCCTCTTGAACTAGAACCATGGTTATGGTAGAGTCCGAAGCAACCAAGTATAATAAATAATTGTGACTATAATAGGGGGGAAATACGAGTGGTGTATGGGTTAAGGAAAGTTTCAAAGCTTTAAAGGATTTGTTGGCAGTGTCATCCCATACAAAATCGTAAACCTTCTTAAGAAGTCAAGTGAAACCTTTCGTTAGTTTGACATAATTGGGAATGAATCAACGTAAAAAAGTTTCCTTCCCTTGCAAACTTTGGAGTTGACGTAAGGTATAAGGAGGAGGAAAATTGAGAATAGCTTCAACCTTCAAAGTATCCACCCTAATCCCATGTGTAGAAACAATAAAGCCAATAATTCATCCAGAATCCACACAAAAAATGCATTTGTGTGGATTCAATCATATGCAATAATATCGACAGTGTAATAAAATGGCTCGTAAGTGTGTCGGGTGATCTTGGCAACGCATGGAATGCATCGGTAAGTCATCTAGGTAAGGTTGTACAATGCGCTTAATATCATGAAAAATATAAGACATAGCGCGTTGAAAGTCGCACCAACATTTTTGAGACCAAAATGGAGTTTACGGTATGCAAAGGTACCCCAAAGAAAAATAAAAAGAGTCTTATGTTGATCCACAGGTAAAATATTGATTTGATTATAGCTGGAGAATCCATCCATTAAAGAGAAGATTTCACTCCCGACACAATCATCAATGATCTAGTCGATGAAAGGGGTTGGATAATTATATTTGGGACAAGCCTTGTATCCCTATAATAAACAAAAACATGGATTGTGCCTTATTTCTTCATAACCAAAACAAGACTGGAGACTCAATTAGTCAATGCTACAGGGTAGACAAAACCGACTTTAAGAAGTTTTTCAACTTCAAGTTTAATAGCAACAAATTTTTGTGTATGAGCTGGGTGAAGTATTTTTCGAATGAGTTTAACATCCAGGTATGTCTTAATTTCATGTACAACAATATTTGGATCAATTCTAGGAACTTCTTCATAACTCCATGCAAAAGTGTCATGGAATTCTTGGAAAAGGGCCTTGTAAGTTCGGATCTCATCAAGAGAACATGAGGCACCGATATGAACATTTTCCATGATTCTAGGCTTAATTGAAATATCTATAGGGATTGTAGGTGAAATATTGCCCAGTTTCCCTTCATACAAAACATCTCGTATTGGTTCAAAAATCGGGGGAATAGTAATGACAGTAGACAAATTCGAAATCCGTTGGTAACTCTCTATAGTCTCAGGTTCCAAGAAGAGGATAGAATGATGATGCCCATCATCCCATGGGGTGTCTTCCATGGACATACTATCATGATCATTTAATCAGTGTGAAATACCACGTGAAACATATAAGGAGACATATCTAAGAGAGAACGAGGAGAAGGAGTTGCTGATTGAATAGATTGATAGGCTAATTTCACCAGACTTAAGGGCATTTGGTCACCATAACAAAGAAATTCGTGCAAGCTAGGTACTATCCAAGGGTCATAAGACTCAAGGGTTTCAAAAATAGTGGTCTAAATCATGTGAATTGAAGCAAAAAAATGAGGAGGAACATTGAGTGGTGGAATGGGGAAAGTACCCATTAATAATGAATCCTTTAAAATACCCACACCGACATTCTCATAACCATGAGGTGTTTTCACTATGAATGGAACGTTACTAGTGCATGAATCAGAACTAAATAAGGTGAGTTGATATACAATAAAAACTTTACCTTGGTGAGGGAAACGTATCACATGGAAAAGTGTAGAAACAATTGCGTGCATAGAATAAATACAACTACGACCATGTAGAAGGTTGTAATCGAGAGGTGCATCAAACACCTGAACCTCAACAATAACCAATTTTCCTTCTAACACAATAGATAAAAAATGAAGAACACCATAAGGTTTAAACCCTATACCATTAAAATCTTTTAAAGTATTGTGTGAATTGATAAGGGTAGGAGAGCCAATGGCTTTCCAATAGGTGACAGACATGACACAAGTCAAAGCTCTTTCATCAACAACAGTTCAAAAAATATTCTTATTTTACACAATGAATTGTATTTGAAACGCTAATTGATGAGGGAGCCTTGGAATCTGATCTTCCAAGTCAAATATTATCAAATTTTTGTCAGTAGGATCGATTCCACCAATAACCTTTAACAATGCCTTCCATTGCGTAGGAAAACTTTGAAGGACTTCGAGAGTTGACATCGCAGAAGGTGCCTGTGCAAGATCTTATACAATACTGAAGTTTTGAGCGGAACGTGCATTTTGATTAAATGACGACTTACAAACAATGCCCTTAGGAGGAGGACAAAGAATTGTATCTAGACTAGGTCGTTCAAGATGAAGAGGACCATTGGGAGGTGAAGTCAAGGTAGGAGGTTGAACCAATGGAGGTGGTGAATCATGAACTTTCTCTTTAGAAGGAGAATAATCTTTGGCTTGAGTAATGACTGCAAATTCATTCTTCTTGGAGTCACCATTACACATAAGTACATAAGATGTGGTAGAGGGAGAAGGTTGGTCATGAATAACCAATTGTGGCTACTGTTGATAAGGAAAAGGTTGTGATAAAATGGCGGGTGTAGGAAGTGTCCTGGTCCCTTGCAAGAACTTAGTAACCTCAACATGTCTCGGACAATCTTTCGTATAATGATCCTCACCACAGATAAGACAAGGATAATGAGGCTTTCACTTTTCTTTATCATCAGCAGGATGAGTCTTGGGTTTATCAGATTGTTGATTATTATTTTTATCTTATTTATTATTACCCTTCCCTTTCTTTTTATTTTTATTTTTACTGGTAGGTGTAGACTGAACCGTATTAACCTCATAGGTTTTACTGGGAGAAGGAATCAGAGGAGTAACATTTTGTACATTAGCAGTAGTATATTTAGGATTGGAATGATAGGCTTGTTTGTACTAAGAATTGGCATGAAAAGTGCCAATCACACCATCAACAACATGAGAAGCTACTGGAGGTGTTGGGGTTGGATTTGTATATGGGAGAGGAGAATCAATAATCAAGTCATATAACATGCCCGTTTGTGAATAAACAATATCCAAGCATTGAGCACGACTAATCACCTGCTCTTCAGTGATGACACCACCCATGGAAACATCATGGGATATAGGACCAATGAGTGATTTGGTAAACCACTCAGCCAACAATTGATTAAGAAGGGGAACTTTGATTAATCGTCTTCTCCTCCTCCACTTGTGAATATGATCGGAAATGTGAGTGGAAGAGGATTTTTTAAATGAACTCAAAATTTTGGTTCTTGTCTCATATCGTATCGGTAACTGGTAATGTGTTAAGAAATCCATAGCTAAGGTGTTGAAATAATTGAAGAATCCTCGTGGAAATTCTATATACCATTTAGATGCTGAACCTGTAAGAATTCATTGGAAAAAGATGTAATCGAATGGAGTCATCCATCAAGGAGTTGGATGAACATCAAAGATGAAACGTCATGATGTGATTGTTTGGGTCTTCTCTCGATCGAACATCAAACTTAGGCATGTCTGATGGTAATTTGGTAGATATGGCTGGCCAATAAGGATAATGAAAAATATGATCATTCAAAATCCTAGACAAATCCGGTAAATCCAAAGTAGATAGAAATGACAAATGTCTATTCACTTGAGGAAACTGGTAATTTTGAGGAGATAAGCAGTTTGTAAATAGTTAGAGGGTCCCATCAAATTCAGTGGTGGGAGTTTTTACATCAAGTAACCAACATGTGTTGGTTGATTGGGTATACTACCTTGGAATGGAGCATTAGACTGAAAATATTGACCCCAGGTAGGATTTATAGAGCCTGGATATGGTTGCACAAGATTAGGGGGTACAAAATAATTTAATTGAGGAGTTTTCCCCCCAGGCAGTTGTTGATTTCCTTGGAAAGGAAAATTCCAAGGTTGAGTTTGTGATCTAGGTATATATGATTGGTGTACCTCACTACTGGCTAATATGAAGAGCCAGTTGAAAGAGTGCAAACATGGTATCAAGAGGAACTTTGGGTTTGCCTCTATCTTATGCAGTTTTTTCTTCAAGTGGGTTCCAGGTTTGGGACCTAGAGTCGATATTCTTTCGAGAGGACATCACAATCCAACCATGGCATGGTGGACCGATGCAATGAGATGACAGGGGGGAGGTAGGGTGTCGACACCTTACAAAGAGGATTTCTTCTACTAGTGGCAATGACTGGTCATTTCTCTGGATGACTACCCCTATGCAGGGATCAAATTTAGAGGGGACCCTGATATGCCACTCCTACCAGGGACTTCCTACGGGGACATAGGTATGCCAAATGTTTTTAAATATTTCATTTTTTTTTATTTTTTTTATAGTAGAACAAAAATATTTTTGGATGATGATTAAGTACTAACTAGACACTTGTGTGACACAGATGTGGGTCTGCGACAACCATACAGGCTTCCCCGACATCGTCAGAGGCACCGGGGAGACAAGGCAACAGGAGGAGAAGCTGAGAGAGTCCTTCAAAACGTGCAGGGCAACTTGTCTCATTTGACTCATAGGATTTCGATGGTTCAGGTAGAGGATCTGCAGGAAGCCATGCAAGAATAAGTGGTTGGTGTGCCCAAAGCTTGGGTGCGACTCTTTCAACATCTCACAAACATCATAGTTTGTTACCATGACACACATCTGGTGCCATAGGCGTAGATGTCGTGGATATTGTAGTATCAACTTTATAAGTTTATTGAGGGTGTTAGCCCCAATTTTGTACTATAAACACCATATTTTTGAAATATATATAAAACATGGATCTTTGGATTTACTTATATTAAAATGTGTACATTAATGAGATGGTTTTGTTTGCTTTAGTTATGTGAAAAATGCCAATCTTAAATGAAATTAACATAAGCATCAGAGACATGATTAGAACTCCTAGGAATGTGATAATAAGTAATAGAATCAAAATGTCGTTCTAAAAGACGTATGCGTAGGAATAGTCGAAGTAAATTAGGATCACGCATCGATAACTGCCGTTCAACTAACATACTACTAACGGGGAATCCAGGCGAACCTCTAAAGAGAAAATACCATGAGAGATAGCATTGCGCAAAAATTCTATAATGACGATATATTCAGCCACATTATTCGTGGATGGCCCTATGCATATTCCACCTGAAGACACCAGTAGACCCTCGGGTGAGTAAACCACCCAAGCGGTGGAAGCTAAGTTCCATGTATGATGTTTGGCTCCGTTTGCGAATCCTACGTAGACCGAAGACTCCGTTGAAATCTTCCAACCAAGGGAAAACTTGATAAGCAAGATGAAGACAAAAAAAAGGGGAAATTATATATACACTAAATTACATTAGTATACAAAGAGTTCCGCCCAATATTGGGGCTCAAGCGTAATATCTTTTCAAGTAGAGCCCATTCTTGGGCTCGGCCAAGATATTCCCTTCATAATCTTCTAACTCATAGGCTCCTTTTTCTAAGACATGTCGCATGATATAGGGACCGTGCCACATGGGTTTAAACTTTGTTACCCCCAGTGGTTCTTTGGCTTGATCATATAAGAGGACAAAGTCACCCTCAACATACAACCTAGGATAGACAGACTTATCGTACTGGACCTTGAAACATATTTTGTTCACCTCGATAGTTGTAGAGGCATCTTGACGCTGCTCGTCAAGACTCTCTAGGTGTACAAGGCGTCACTTGAGATCAGAAGTGTCATGTAGGAGTTCGAATACCAACTTAAGAGAATTGATTTCACATTCAATAGGTAATATCGACTCCACACTGTGTACTAAATGGAAAGGGAAAAATCCGGTGGCAGTCTTGACTGAGGTTCAGTATGCCTAGAGTGCGGGATATAGCATAATGTGCCAGTCAGACTTACTCTGGCTGACAGTTTTTTGCAAAATGGTCTTGAGAGACTTGTTGACGACCTCTACTTGTCCATTTTCCTAGGGGTAATAAGGAGAAGAATGACCATGTCTAAACCCCATATTAGATGCTAGTTCTTCCATCATTTCATTTTGAAAGTGACTGCCATGATCAATGACAACCTCACTCTGGATACCGAATCGAGCAATAATTTGATTGAATACAAAGAAGGCAACAATCTTCCCATCATATTTAACTATAGGCATGGCCTTGGCCCACTTAGTAAATTAGTCGACGACCACTATAATGTGCTGATTCCCCCCAGTCGAAGTTGGGTTGCAATCCACGAAGTCCACCCCCCACTTGGTGAAGGGACCAATGGTAATGACTGGGTGAAGAGGGGCTAGATGCGAGCACATTTTATGAGTGAACACCTGGCAGGGGTGACACTTATTAACCACTTCAATACAATCTTTAAAGATAGATGGCCATAAATAACCAACTCACAATTTTTTTTGGGCTGTCCCAAACCCAGAAAGGTGACCACCACAATACCCATTGTGGAAATAGTTTAGGACTGACTCAAATTCTCCATAAGTTAAACAACAATGCAAGATATTGTCTATTACTCGACGATAGAAAGTTTCACCGATGATAGTATAATTCTTATCTTGGTACCGTTTATGCCGTCGGTCATCTCGTGAGAGATGCTGAGGGAACTTCAAAGTTTGAAGATAGAGAACAATGCCTCCATACCAGGGGTCAGACGATGAGACAAGAAAAATGTGTTTGTCCACAAATGAATCAACATGGATAACATATTCATCTAGTCATGGAAAGTCAGATATTAACTCCACGAAGACTAGTGATTTCTTGGATTTCACAGAAGAAAAATCGAGATCAAATTCTTGTAAAATGATAATCTATTTATTATATTTTCCCCCTATGATATGTCTGGTAAGGACGTATTGAAATGGATTGACATCAACAACCACATTAGTCTTGCAAAGTAATATAGAATGACGTAAACATTGGACTACGTGAACGACAACCAAAGCTAGCTTTTCAACGTGAGAATAATTAAGCTCAAGACTGACTAAGTTTTGACTAAGATAGTAGATGATGTGCTTGGGGATCTCATCATCCTCCTAAACCAAAACCATACCAATCATGTCCTTGGACATGATGATATAAAGAAAGTAATCCCTACTGTAGTCAGGAGACTTTAGCAAAGGCGTCGATACCAAGGCTTTCTTCAAAGCATCGAAGGATTCCTGGGCTTGCTCATCCCAGATAAAAGGGGTGTCCTTCTTCAAAAGATGCATGAAACCCTTAGTGATATTGGCACAGTTTACTATAAACTGATGTAGAAATTTATCTTTCCCCTGTAAACCTTGAAGTTGTCGAATAGTGCGCGGGGGAGGCAATCGAAGTATTGCCTCAACCTTTAACGAATCTACCATGATCCCGGTCTCAGAAACTAGAAATATCAAAAGACGACCAAACCTAATGCAAAATATGCACTTATGAGGGTTCAACCAGATTCTATAGTAACGACATCTTTCAAAAACAAGCCAAAGGTGCGTAGAGTGATCCACTCTCTTGCGAGAGTGAGAAATGAGATCGTCAAGGTAGGATTAAAATATATGCTTAATATCGTGGAATGTGAAGGTCATGGCACATTGGAAGGTTTCTCTGGAATTTTTAAGGCCGAAAGAGATTTTCCGGTATGTGAAAGTACCCCAAAGACAAATAAATTCTGTCTTGTGTTGATCCTTAGTTTTAATCTGAATCTGGTTATACCTTGAAAATCCATCCATAAAAGAAAACACTTCACTTCCCTTACACTCGTCGAGAATCAGATCGATGAAAGGTGTCAGGAAGTTGTCTTTAGGACAAGCCTTGTTCAGGTCATGAAAGTCCATACATACATGGATGGTTCCTTGATTCTTATTCACAAGAACGATATTGGATACCCATTCAGTCAAGGGAACCAGGTAGATGAAGCCAACATTAAGTAGCTTCTCCACCTCTGCCTTAATAGAAGGGTCCTTCTAGGGATTGAAAACTCTAAGACGTTGTCGAATAGGTTTATCATCCATATAATTTCTAATCTCATGCTCGAAGATACGAGGGTCGATTCATGACATCTCTTCATATGACCAAGCAAATACATCTCAGAATTTTCAATGTAGATCAAGATTTCTTCTGGCGAACAATCCACACCGATATGTACATTTTCAATATTGCCAGGGGTATGAGAGACATCGATCATGATGGTAGGAGAAATACTCGCCATATTTCCTTCGACATAAATTCCGTGCATATCAAGTGGAACTATGACATCACCGACTATCTCACTCAAAGTAGATCAAAAATCATCTTGTTCGATCCTTTCAAGCTCCGGGAGAAAATAAGAGCGATGATGCATATCATCCCAAGGTTTTTTAGAACCATTCATGGCTTCTATGATAGCTTCTTCCAAGGGAAAGGTCTCATCAAGGCAGTCATGTGAATAAGATAAGGAAGTGGCCCACACGGGCCTAAGAACGGGATCCTCCTCATCCTTCGGTGAGGTAATAGGATCAATATTGACGGAAGAGTCAAGAACAACTTGATACATAATCTCCACTGCTGATAGTGGCATGGCCATTCTAGAATGTTACTAACCTTCACAAGATGAAGTTGGGGAAGGTAGGGTCCATAGATCACTAAAATAGGAAGTGCGAAAAAGAATGGACCTCTTTGTCGAAATGAGCCTACTGGACATGGCGTAAACATGATGAATCGATGCCATGAAGTCAAAAGTACCCATAAGGGAAGAATACATTTAGACACCAATATTCTTAGTTTTCAATTGAGAATTGTTGATCACGAGGATCGACGATCCAACATATGCATTGGGATTAGCGTATGCAAAGGATAACTGGTCGATTGTCATGATCTTCCCTTCATGAAGAAAACAAAGAGTACGGAATATGAATGATACGACGATGACCATAGCATAGGTACAATTTCATCCTAGTAACAAGTTATAATCAAGATGGTATACTTTGAGTACCCCATGTGGATTTCGAATTCCACATGGTAAGGCAAGAAAGGCTTCACATTTGTGACGTCAAACTTGATAAATTTCAAGCCACTAGGTTCTAGAGATCCTAACGTAGATAGTAAGGCATTCCTCCATGAAGGACACGTCTGGAGTACCTCCAAAGCTGACATCACACAAGGGGTTTGACCCAGGTCCTCAACAACAAAGTAGTTCTAGGCGACTCTAGAATTTGGATTGTGGGTAGAGTGCTTGAGTACTCTTTTTAGAATAAGAGGCACTGGCTCTTGTTTTTCAATCTGTAAATTCATCTCTGGAGGAGGAGGAGGAGATTCTAGACTAGGTATAGCCTATGAAGAACTATAATCTTGAGATCGAGTGAACACGAGCTTTCACATCGACCATATTGATACACAAATGGTCACCGTCTTGCAACGATGGGTTTCGACTCCCACCAACTACATTTCTGGCATTTGAGGAGCTCGAGGCCATGTGCTAGTTGCGTGGGAAGGGATTTGTTAGCACGACGAGTGGTAGATATAATAGCCTCACAACTTCCACAAGTTTGGGGCATAAATGAGTAAGGTGATCGTCTGTAAAAAAATTACAGGGAAATTTCACCTTACGTCTTTCTCTCTTGCCCTCTCCAACATTATTAGTCGTCTTCTCATTATTACCATTGTCCCTGGGTTAATTATTATTTTTCCCACCCTTACGATTATTACGTCCTTTCTTCTTATTCCCTCCTAGTCATTGGTTACCATTTGGGTCAACCAACGATTGCATGGAATGTACATCTGTCGACTGAGTGGGATTGGAAGACACAAACAAAGCTGGCCCTCCTACAAACTAGTTTAGAGACAACTCTTTCAAATGGATTGTCACCGAGTCTACGACATTTACATGGGATTGGGGGCCATGTAGGATCATGAATCATAGGGTCATTCATCAACTTAGACAAGTATGGTAGATTAAGAGTGGCCAAAAAAAAGAGGTGGGGTTGTGACATGTGGCCCCAATCTCCCTAGAAAGATTGTGTCTGAGGAACTACAACTCATCCAGGGTTTTGGTAAGAACTATGGCCTTGTCCAGGATTGTAAGACCCTCCTCCGAGATGATTCATAAAAGGTTGGTTGGGCATCATTCCAGTAGGAATTTTCTGATGGGGTTTATAAAAATTTCCCCCAGCTGGCTTGGATCCGGGTTGGGGGTTTTGTAAAGCATGAAATTGACTTCCTTCAGGTGTGAATCTAGAGGATAGAGGTGGATTCATCATGCCAAACGCGTTGGTTAGAATCAACACTGAGGAGGTAGGGGTATAGGATGAAAATTGAGTAGAATCTTGTCCATCAGGTTGGTTGTTCCACACATAAGTAAGAGGATTAGACCAAGAGGGTTGGACTGAACATTATAGCCCAGTGAGTGACTAAGAGACCCAAAAGGGTTTGAGACAAGATATTGAGCATTCACTATAGGTCGAGCCATAGTAATGATAGGTGCCTCTGGCACTACAACCATTGTGGTTGTAGGAGTCGAAGGGGTTCCATTAACTATAGTGGGTGTGGGAGTCGAAGGGCTCCCAATGTTCTGAAGACTAGGTTTAGTACTCATCCTTGTAGAATCACAAGTATGAATAGTGGAGGTGTGTGTACCACATCTAATAACTCTACTCCTTTTAGAAGGAAAAGACTCGAAATACGATGGTAACTGTAACAAGCGACAGGACCGACGAGGATGCTGGTCTGACTCCACGATGAATTAAGACTCTAAAGAAAAAAAATAAATCCTAAGGCCGACTAGTAATCAATGAGCACACCAAAAATCAAATGACCAATATGAGCACGAATGGGGTAAAGTGGATGAAAGTGGCTTCCCTCCCTAAAGAAGGCATGTATTTCCCAAGAGGGGCCCGAGACTCCCTGCTAAAGATCATAGGTAACATAATCAATTATAAGGGCCCTCGTGGGATTAACAACTAGTTGGTCAGATCCCCCTAGAGAGGTAATCCTCCATAAAGGTTGTGTGCTGTTTGACCCTTATCTAACCTAGAGTACCTACAGAATAACCCTTGCAAGTAACCTATATGGCACCTAAGTCAAGCAACTAAGAAACCAATGTATAACCCATGCACATGTGAGAAATCGTAAGTTAGGTCCATCGTATGGGCAGGGTAGCAAAGCTTGAAACCTTGAAAGTACTGCCTCTCATGGAGGTAAAGGAACTAGAAA
>ML827405.1:40763-58416 GCA_009831015.1 Picea engelmannii | reverse complement strand
TTTCTAGTTCCTTTACCTCCATGAGAGGCAGTACTTTCAAGGTTTCAAGCTTTGCTACCCTGCCCATACGATGGACCTAACTTACGATTTCTCACATGTGCATGGGTTATACATTGGTTTCTTAGTTGCTTGACTTAGGTGCCATATAGGTTACTTGCAAGGGTTATTCTGTAGGTACTCTAGGTTAGATAAGGGTCAAACAGCACACAACCTTTATGGAGGATTACCTCTCTAGGGGGATCTGACCAACTAGTTGTTAATCCCACGAGGGCCCTTATAATTGATTATGTTACCTATGATCTTTAGCAGGGAGTCTCGGGCCCCTCTTGGGAAATACATGCCTTCTTTAGGGAGGGAAGCCACTTTCATCCACTTTACCCCATTCGTGCTCATATTGGTCATTTGATTTTTGGTGTGCTCATTGATTACTAGTCGGCCTTAGGATTTATTTTTTTTCTTTAGAGTCTTAATTCATCGTGGAGTCAGACCAGCATCCTCGTCGGTCCTGTCGCTTGTTACAGTTACCATCGTATTTCGAGTCTTTTCCTTCTAAAAGGAGTAGAGTTATTAGATGTGGTACACACACCTCCACTATTCATACTTGTGATTCTACAAGGATGAGTACTAAACCTAGTCTTCAGAACATTGGGAGCCCTTCGACTCCCACACCCACTATAGTTAATGGAACCCCTTCGACTCCTACAACCACAATGGTTGTAGTGCCAGAGGCACCTATCATTACTATGGCTCGACCTATAGTGAATGCTCAATATCTTGTCTCAAACCCTTTTGGGTCTCTTAGTCACTCACTGGGCTATAATGTTCAGTCCAACCCTCTTGGTCTAATCCTCTTACTTATGTGTGGAACAACCAACCTGATGGACAAGATTCTACTCAATTTTCATCCTATACCCCTACCTCCTCAGTGTTGATTCTAACCAACGCGTTTGGCATGATGAATCCACCTCTATCCTCTAGATTCACACCTGAAGGAAGTCAATTTCATGCTTTACAAAACCCCCAACCCGGATCCAAGCCAGCTGGGGGAAATTTTTATAAACCCCATCAGAAAATTCCTACTGGAATGATGCCCAACCAACCTTTTATGAATCATCTCGGAGGAGGGTCTTACAATCCTGGACAAGGCCATAGTTCTTACCAAAACCCTGGATGAGTTGTAGTTCCTCAGACACAATCTTTCTAGGGAGATTGGGGCCACATGTCACAACCCCACCTCTTTTTTTTGGCCACTCTTAATCTACCATACTTGTCTAAGTTGATGAATGACCCTATGATTCATGATCCTACATGGCCCCCAATCCCATGTAAATGTCGTAGACTCGGTGACAATCCATTTGAAAGAGTTGTCTCTAAACTAGTTTGTAGGAGGGCCAGCTTTGTTTGTGTCTTCCAATCCCACTCAGTCGACAGATGTACATTCCATGCAATCGTTGGTTGACCCAAATGGTAACCAATGACTAGGAGGGAATAAGAAGAAAGGACGTAATAATCGTAAGGGTGGGAAAAATAATAATTAACCCAGGGACAATGGTAATAATGAGAAGACGACTAATAATGTTGGAGAGGGCAAGAGAGAAAGACGTAAGGTGAAATTTCCCTGTAATTTTTTTACAGACGATCACCTTACTCATTTATGCCCCAAACTTGTGGAAGTTGTGAGGCTATTATATCTACCACTCGTCGTGCTAACAAATCCCTTCCCACGCAACTAGCACATGGCCTCGAGCTCCTCAAATGCCAGAAATGTAGTTGGTGGGAGTCGAAACCCATCGTTGCAAGACGGTGACCATTTGTGTATCAATATGGTCGATGTGAAAGCTCGTGTTCACTCGATCTCAAGATTATAGTTCTTCATAGGCTATACCTAGTCTAGAATCTCCTCCTCCTCCTCCAGAGATGAATTTACAGATTGAAAAACAAGAGCCAGTGCCTCTTATTCTAAAAAGAGTACTCAAGCACTCTACCCACAATCCAAATTCTAGAGTCGCCTAGAACTACTTTGTTGTTGAGGACCTGGGTCAAACCCCTTGTGTGATGTCAGCTTTGGAGGTACTCCAGACGTGTCCTTCATGGAGGAATGCCTTACTATCTACGTTAGGATCTCTAGAACCTAGTGGCTTGAAATTTATCAAGTTTGACGTCACAAATGTGAAGCCTTTCTTGCCTTACCATGTGGAATTCGAAATCCACATGGGGTACTCAAAGTATACCATCTTGATTATAACTTGTTACTAGGATGAAATTGTACCTATGCTATGGTCATCGTCGTATCATTCATATTCCGTACTCTTTGTTTTCTTCATGAAGGGAAGATCATGACAATCGACCAGTTATCCTTTGCATACGCTAATCCCAATGCATATGTTGGATCGTCGATCCTCGTGATCAACAATTCTCAATTGAAAACTAAGAATATTGGTGTCTAAATGTATTCTTCCCTTATGGGTACTTTTGACTTCATGGCATCGATTCATCATGTTTACGCCATGTCCAGTAGGCTCATTTCGACAAAGAGGTCCATTCTTTTTCGCACTTCCTATTTTAGTGATCTATGGACCCTACCTTCCCCAACTTCATCTTGTGAAGGTTAGTAACATTCTAGAATGGCCATGCCACTATCAGCAGTGGAGATTATGTATCAAGTTGTTCTTGACTCTTCCGTCAATATTGATCCTATTACCTCACCGAAGGATGAGGAGGATCCCGTTCTTAGGCCCGTGTGGGCCACTTCCTTATATTATTCACATGACTGCCTTGATGAGACCTTTCCCTTGGAAGAAGCTATCATAGAAGCCATGAATGGTTCTGAAAAACCTTGGGATGATATGCATCATCGCTCTTATTTTCTCCCGGAGCTTGAAAGGATCGAACAAGATGATTTTTTATCTACTTTGAGTGAGATAGTCGGTGATGTCATAGTTCCACTTGATATGCACGAAATTTATGTCGAAGGAAATATGGCGAGTATTTCTCCTACCATCATGATCGATGTCTCTCATACCCCTGGCAATATTGAAAATGTACATATCGGTGTGGATTGTTCGCCAGAAGAAATCTTGATCTACATTGAAAATTCTGAGATGTATTTGCTTGGTCATATGAAGAGATGTCATGAATCGACCCTCGTATCTTCGAGCATGAGATTAGAAATTATATGGATGATAAACCTATTCGACAACGTCTTAGAGTTTTCAATCCCTAGAAGGACCCTTCTATTAAGGCAGAGGTGGAGAAGCTACTTAATGTTGGCTTCATCTACCTGGTTCCCTTGACTGAATGGGTATCCAATATCGTTCTTGTGAATAAGAATCAAGGAACCATCCATGTATGTATGGACTTTCATGACCTGAACAAGGCTTGTCCTAAAGACAACTTCCTGACACCTTTCATCGATCTGATTCTCGACGAGTGTAAGGGAAGTGAAGTGTTTTCTTTTATGGATGGATTTTCAAGGTATAACCAGATTCAGATTAAAACTAAGGATCAACACAAGACAGAATTTATTTGTCTTTGGGGTACTTTCACATACCGGAAAATCTCTTTCGGCCTTAAAAATTCCAGAGAAACCTTCCAATGTGCCATGACCTTCACATTCCACGATATTAAGCATATATTTTAATCCTACCTTGACGATCTCATTTCTCACTCTCGCAAGAGAGTGGATCACTCTACGCACCTTTGGCTTGTTTTTGAAAGATGTCGTTACTATAGAATCTGGTTGAACCCTCATAAGTGCATATTTTGCATTAGGTTTGGTCGTCTTTTGATATTTCTAGTTTCTGAGACCGGGATCATGGTAGATTCGTTAAAGGTTGAGGCAATACTTCGATTGCCTCCCCCGCGCACTATTCGACAACTTCAAGGTTTACAGGGGAAAGATAAATTTCTACATCAGTTTATAGTAAACTGTGCCAATATCACTAAGGGTTTCATGCATCTTTTGAAGAAGGACACCCCTTTTATCTGGGATGAGCAAGCCCAGGAATCCTTCGATGCTTTGAAGAAAGCCTTGGTATCGACGCCTTTGCTAAAGTCTCCTGACTACAGTAGGGATTACTTTCTTTATATCATCATGTCCAAGGACATGATTGGTATGGTTTTGGTTTAGGAGGATGATGAGATCCCCAAGCACATCATCTACTATCTTAGTCAAAACTTAGTCAGTCTTGAGCTTAATTATTCTCACGTTGAAAAGCTAGCTTTGGTTGTCGTTCACGTAGTCCAATGTTTACGTCATTCTATATTACTTTGCAAGACTAATGTGGTTGTTGATGTCAATCCATTTCAATACGTCCTTACCAGACATATCATAGGGGGAAAATATAATAAATAGATTATCATTTTACAAGAATTTGATCTCGATTTTTCTTCTGTGAAATCCAAGAAATCACTAGTCTTCGTGGAGTTAATATCTGACTTTCCATGACTAGATGAATATGTTATCCATGTTGATTCATTTGTGGACAAACACATTTTTCTTGTCTCATCGTCTGACCCCTGGTATGGAGGCATTGTTCTCTATCTTCAAACTTTGAAGTTCCCTCAGCATCTCTCACGAGATGACCGACGGCATAAACGGTACCAAGATAAGAATTATACTATCATCGGTGAAACTTTCTATCGTCGAGTAATAGACAATATCTTGCATTGTTGTTTAACTTATGGAGAATTTGAGTCAGTCCTAAACTATTTCCACAATGGGTATTGTGGTGGTCACCTTTCTGGGTTTGGGACAGCCCAAAAAAAATTGTGAGTTGGTTATTTATGGCCATCTATCTTTAAAGATTGTATTGAAGTGGTTAATAAGTGTCACCCCTGCCAGGTGTTCACTCATAAAATGTGCTCGCATCTAGCCCCTCTTCACCCAGTCATTACCATTGGTCCCTTCACCAAGTGGGGGGTGGACTTCGTGGATTGCAACCCAACTTCGACTGGGGGGAATCAGCACATTATAGTGGTCGTCGACTAATTTACTAAGTGGGCCAAGGCCATGCCTATAGTTAAATATGATGGGAAGATTGTTGCCTTCTTTGTATTCAATCAAATTATTGCTCGATTCGGTATCCAGAGTGAGGTTGTCATTGATCATGGCAGTCACTTTCAAAATGAAATGATGGAAGAACTAGCATCTAATATGGGGTTTAGACATGGTCATTCTTCTCCTTATTACCCCTAGGAAAATGGACAAGTAGAGGTCGTCAACAAGTCTCTCAAGACCATTTTGCAAAAAACTGTCAGCCAGAGTAAGTCTGACTGGCACATTATGCTATATCCCGCACTCTAGGCATACTGAACCTCAGTCAAGACTGCCACCGGATTTTTCCCTTTCCATTTAGTACACAGTGTGGAGTCGATATTACCTATTGAATGTGAAATCAATTCTCTTAAGTTGGTATTCGAACTCCTACATGACACTTCTGATCTCAAGTGACGCCTTGTACACCTAGAGAGTCTTGACGAGCAGCGTCAAGATGCCTCTACAACTATCGAGGTGAACAAAATATGTTTCAAGGTCCAGTACGATAAGTCTGTCTATCCTAGGTTGTATGTTGAGGGTGACTTTGTCCTCTTATATGATCAAGCCAAAGAACCACTGGGGGTAACAAAGTTTAAACCCATGTGGCACGGTCCCTATATCATGCGACATGTCTTAGAAAAAGGAGCCTATGAGTTAGAAGATTATGAAGGGAATATCTTGGCCGAGCCCAAGAATGGGCTCTACTTGAAAAGATATTACGCTTGAGCCCCAATATTGGGCGGAACTCTTTGTATACTAATGTAATTTAGTGTATATATAATTTCCCCTTTTTTTTGTCTTCATCTTGCTTATCAAGTTTTCCCTTGGTTGGAAGATTTCAACGGAGTCTTCGGTCTACGTAGGATTCGCAAACGGAGCCAAACATCATACATGGAACTTAGCTTCCACCGCTTGGGTGGTTTACTCACCCGAGGGTCTACTGGTGTCTTCAGGTGGAATATGCATAGGGCCATCCACGAATAATGTGGCTGAATATATCGTCATTATAGAATTTTTGCGCAATGCTATCTCTCATGGTATTTTCTCTTTAGAGGTTCGCCTGGATTCCCCGTTAGTAGTATGTTAGTTGAACGGCAGTTATCGATGCGTGATCCTAATTTACTTCGACTATTCCTACGCATACGTCTTTTAGAACGACATTTTGATTCTATTACTTATTATCACATTCCTAGGAGTTCTAATCATGTCTCTGATGCTTATGTTAATTTCATTTAAGATTGGCATTTTTCACATAACTAAAGCAAACAAAACCATCTCATTAATGTACACATTTTAATATAAGTAAATCCAAAGATCCATGTTTTATATATATTTCAAAAATATGGTGTTTATAGTACAAAATTGGGGCTAACACCCTCAATACACTTATAAAGTTGATACTACAATATCCACGACATCTACGCCTGTGGCACCAGATGTGTGTCATGGTAACAAACTATGATGTTTGTGAGATGTTGAAAGAGTCACACCCAAGCTTTGGGCACACCAACCACTTATTCTTGCATGGCTTCCTGCAGATCCTCTACCTGAACCATCGAAATCCTATGAGTCAAATGAGACAGGTTGCCCTGCACGTTTTGAAGGACTCTCTCAGCTTCTCCTCTTGTTGCCTTGTCTCCCCGGTGCCTCTGACGATGTCAGGGAAGCCTGTATGGTTGTCGCAGACCCACATCTGTGTCACACAAGTGTCTAGTTAGTACTTAATCATCATCCAAAAATATTTTTGTTCTACTATAAAAAAAATACAAAAAATGAAATATTTAAAAACATTTGGTATACCTATGTCCCCGTAGGAAGTCCCTGGTAGGAGTGGCATATCAGGGTCCCCTCTAAATTTGATCCCTGCATAGGGGTAGTCATCCAGAGAAATGACCAGTCATTGCCACTAGTAGAAGAAATCCTCTTTGTAAGGTGTCGACACCCTACCTCCCCCCTGTCATCTCATTGCATCGGTCCACCATGCCATGGTTGGATTGTGATGTCCTCTCGAAAGAATATCGACTCTAGGTCCCAAACCTGGAACCCACTTGAAGAAAAAACTGCATAAGATAGAGGCAAACCCAAAGTTCCTCTTGATACCATGTTTGCACTCTTTCAACTGGCTCTTCATATTAGCCAGTAGTGAGGTACACCAATCATATATACCTAGATCACAAACTCAACCTTGGAATTTTCCTTTCCAAGGAAATCAACAACTGCCTGGGGGGAAAACTCCTCAATTAAATTATTTTGTACCCCCTAATCTTGTGCAACCATATCCAGGCTCTATAAATCCTACCTGGGGTCAATATTTTCAGTCTAATGCTCCATTCCAAGGTAGTATACCCAATCAACCAACACATGTTGGTTACTTGATGTAAAAACTCCCACCACTGAATTTGATGGGACCCTCTAACTATTTACAAACTGCTTATCTCCTCAAAATTACCAGTTTCCTCAAGTGAATAGACATTTGTCATTTCTATCTACTTTGGATTTACCGGATTTGTCTAGGATTTTGAATGATCATATTTTTCATTATCCTTATTGGCCAGCCATATCTACCAAATTACCATCAGACATGCCTAAGTTTGATGTTCGATCGAGAGAAGACCCAAACAATCACATCATGACGTTTCATCTTTGATGTTCATCCAACTCCTTGATGGATGACTCCATTCGATTACATCTTTTTCCAATGAATTCTTACAGGTTCAGCATCTAAATGGTATATAGAATTTCCACGAGGATTCTTCAATTATTTCAACACCTTAGCTATGGATTTCTTAACACATTACCAGTTACCGATACGATATGAGACAAGAACCAAAATTTTGAGTTCATTTAAAAAATCCTCTTCCACTCACATTTCCGATCATATTCACAAGTGGAGGAGGAGAAGACGATTAATCAAAGTTCCCCTTCTTAATCAATTGTTGGCTGAGTGGTTTACCAAATCACTCATTGGTCCTATATCCCATGATGTTTCCATGGGTGGTGTCATCACTGAAGAGCAGGTGATTAGTCGTGCTCAATGCTTGGATATTGTTTATTCACAAACGGGCATGTTATATGACTTGATTATTGATTCTCCTCTCCCATATACAAATCCAACCCCAACACCTCCAGTAGCTTCTCATGTTGTTGATGGTGTGATTGGCACTTTTCATGCCAATTCTTAGTACAAACAAGCCTATCATTCCAATCCTAAATATACTACTGCTAATGTACAAAATGTTACTCCTCTGATTCCTTCTCCCAGTAAAACCTATGAGGTTAATACGGTTCAGTCTACACCTACCAGTAAAAATAAAAATAAAAAGAAAGGGAAGGGTAATAATAAATAAGATAAAAATAATAATCAACAATCTGATAAACCCAAGACTCATCCTGCTGATGATAAAGAAAAGTGAAAGCCTCATTATCCTTGTCTTATCTGTGGTGAGGATCATTATACGAAAGATTGTCCGAGACATGTTGAGGTTACTAAGTTCTTGCAAGGGACCAGGACACTTCCTACACCCGCCATTTTATCACAACCTTTTCCTTATCAACAGTAGCCACAATTGGTTATTCATGACCAACCTTCTCCCTCTACCACATCTTATGTACTTATGTGTAATGGTGACTCCAAGAAGAATGAATTTGCAGTCATTACTCAAGCCAAAGATTATTCTCCTTCTAAAGAGAAAGTTCATGATTCACCACCTCCATTGGTTCAACCTCCTACCTTGACTTCACCTCCCAATGGTCCTCTTCATCTTGAATGACCTAGTCTAGATACAATTCTTTGTCCTCCTCCTAAGGGCGTTGTTTGTAAGTCGTCATTTAATCAAAATGCACGTTCCGCTCAAAACTTCAGTATTGTATAAGATCTTGCACAGGCACCTTCTGCGATGTCAACTCTCGAAGTCCTTCAAAGTTTTCCTACGCAATGGAAGGCATTGTTAAAGGTTATTGGTGGAATCGATCCTACTGACAAAAATTTGATAATATTTGACTTGGAAGATCAGATTCCAAGGCTCCCTCATCAATTAGCGTTTCAAATACAATTCATTGTGTAAAATAAGAATATTTTTTGAACTGTTGTTGATGAAAGAGCTTTGACTTGTGTCATGTCTGTCACCTATTGGAAAGCCATTGGCTCTCCTACCCTTATCAATTCACACAATACTTTAAAAGATTTTAATGGTATAGGGTTTAAACCTTATGGTGTTCTTCATTTTTTATCTATTGTGTTAGAAGGAAAATTGGTTATTGTTGAGGTTCAGGTGTTTGATGCACCTCTCGATTACAACCTTCTACATGGTCGTAGTTGTATTTATTCTATGCACGCAATTGTTTCTACACTTTTCCATGTGATACGTTTCCCTCACCAAGGTAAAGTTTTTATTGTATATCAACTCACCTTATTTAGTTCTGATTCATGCACTAGTAACGTTCCATTCATAGTGAAAACACCTCATGGTTATGAGAATGTCGGTGTGGGTATTTTAAAGGATTCATTATTAATGGGTACTTTCCCCATTCCACCACTCAATGTTCCTCCTCATTTTTTTGCTTCAATTCACATGATTTAGACCACTATTTTTGAAACCCTTGAGTCTTATGACCCTTGGATAGTACCTAGCTTGCACGAATTTCTTTGTTATGGTGACCAAATGCCCTTAAGTCTGGTGAAATTAGCCTATCAATCTATTCAATCAGCAACTCCTTCTCCTCGTTCTCTCTTAGATATGTCTCCTTATATGTTTCACGTGGTATTTCACACTGATTAAATGATCATGATAGTATGTCCATGGAAGACACCCCATGGGATGATGGGCATCATCATTCTATCCTCTTCTTGGAACCTGAGACTATAGAGAGTTACCAACGGATTTCGAATTTGTCTACTGTCATTACTATTCCCCCGATTTTTGAACCAATACGAGATGTTTTGTATGAAGGGAAACTGGGCAATATTTCACCTACAATCCCTATAGATATTTCAATTAAGCCTAGAATCATGGAAAATGTTCATATCGGTGCCTCATGTTCTCTTGATGAGATCCGAACTTACAAGGCCCTTTTCCAAGAATTCCATGACACTTTTGCATGGAGTTATGAAGAAGTTCCTAGAATTGATCCAAATATTGTTGTACATGAAATTAAGACATACCTGGATGTTAAACTCATTCGAAAAATACTTCACCCAGCTCATACACAAAAATTTGTTGCTATTAAACTTGAAGTTGAAAAACTTCTTAAAGTCGGTTTTGTCTACCCTGTAGCATTGACTAATTGAGTCTCCAGTCTTGTTTTGGTTATGAAGAAATAAGGCACAATCCATGTTTTTGTTTATTATAGGGATACAAGGCTTGTCCCAAATATAATTATCCAACCCCTTTCATCGACTAGATCATTGATGATTGTGTCGGGAGTGAAATCTTCTCTTTAATGGATGGATTCTCCAGCTATAATCAAATCAATATTTTACCTGTGGATCAACATAAGACTCTTTTTATTTTTCTTTGGGGTACCTTTGCATACCGTAAACTCCATTTTGGTCTCAAAAATGTTGGTGCGACTTTCAACGCGCTATGTCTTATATTTTTCATGATATTAAGCGCATTGTACAACCTTACCTAGATGACTTACCGATGCATTCCATGCGTTGCCAAGATCACCCGACACACTTACGAGCCATTTTATTACACTGTCGATATTATTGCATATGATTGAATCCACACAAATGCATTTTTTGTGTGGATTCTGGATGAATTATTGGCTTTATTGTTTCTACACATGGGATTAGGGTGGATACTTTGAAGGTTGAAGCTATTCTCAATTTTCCTCCTCCTTATACCTTACGTCAACTCCAAAGTTTGCAAGGGAAGGAAACTTTTTTACGTTGATTCATTCCCAATTATGTCAAACTAACGAAAGGTTTCACTTGACTTCTTAAGAAGGTTTACGATTTTGTATGGGATGACACTGCCAACAAATCCTTTAAAGCTTTGAAACTTTCCTTAACCCATACACCACTCGTATTTCCCCCCTATTATAGTCACAATTATTTATTATACTTGGTTGCTTCGGACTCTACCATAACCATGGTTCTAGTTCAAGAGGATGATTCACATGATGAATATGTTATTTACTATTTGAGTCGGAGTCTCACAACCACAAAAACCAAATATATCCATGTGGAAAAATTGGCCTTGGCGGCTATTCAATCTATTCAACGTTTTCATCATTATATTTTATTACGCAAAACCACCATCATTTTCGATTGCAACCCTATGCAACATATCCTAACACGAAAATTGTTGGGGGGGAAATACTCCAAATGGATAGTGATTCTCCAGGAGTTTGAGTGGGCCAAGTCAAAGAAATGTTTGGTATTTGTCGAGTTGATATGTGACCTTCCCTCCACTGAGATAGAAATTATGGCAGAGGATTAATTTCCTGATGAGTCCCTCTTTTTAATCAGTTCAGATGACATCTAGTGTGGAGACATTATCATTTATCCCCAAACCCAAAATTTCCATCCTGATCTTTCTCTTGTAGATCATTGTTGAATTCGGTATCAATCTCATCATTACATTATCCTCGGTGATACCCTTTACCGTCATTGTATTGATTTCGTATTTCGACGATGTATAACCTATGATAAAGTTGAGAAATATTTAAATGACTATCATTCTAGAGCATGTGGCGATCATATGTATGGGTATGCCACTTCCCAAAAAATCTTACGAGTTGGTTACTTTTGGCCTTCATTGTTTAAGGATTGCATTACTGTCTTTTAGAAATGCCACGCTTTTCAAATGTATAACAATAAGATTCGATCACATATTTCTCCTCTTTACCCTATAGTTTTCATTGTTCCATTCACTAAATGGGGCATTTACTTCATGACATGTAACCCTCACTCGGTCGGGGGGCATGGATACATTATTATAGTTGTGGATTATTTCACTAAATGGGTCGAGGCGATGCCTGCATTTGATAATACCAGGAAAACTATAGTGTTGTTCATATTCAATCATATCATCACTAGGTATGTTTTCCCTCAAGCCATTGTCATTTACCATGGTATCCATTTTTGCAATTTCATGATGTATGAACTTACTGATAAGTTGGGTATTCGACATGAAAACTCTACCCCTTACTATCCATGAGCCAATGGCTAGGTTGAAGCAATCAACAAAGTTCTAACTACTATGCTTCAATGGATGATAGGAATTCACAAGTCAAGATGGCACACAATGCTCTTTTTGGCATTATGGGCCTATCGGACATCCATTAAATTTTTTACAGGGTTCACACCTTTCCATCTACTATATGGTATCGAACTTATTTTGTTGATTGAATGTGAAATCCCATATTTGAAACTAGTTGTTGAACTTCTCCCTAACACCTCAGTAGAGGAAGAACGTCTCTTGTATTTAATGCAATTATATGAGACTCGACGTGATGATGCATTAGTCATAGAAACTCATAAGAAATGTATCAAATATCAATATGGCAAACATGTCAAACTGCATGTTTTTTCTTAGGGTGATTTAGTTCTCCTTTACGAACAAGATATTGACTTATTAGGGTTCGGTAAATTCGATCCCATGTGGCATGGCCCTTATATCGTTAAATGAGTGTTGGAGAAAGGGGATTATGAGCTAGTGGATTATGATTGAATTCCTTTGGGTGAACCCAAAAATGGGCTTTACTTGAAGAAGTACTATGCTTAAAATATTTTTTGCATTAGTTCTTTGTATTTTAGTGTATCATACTCTAGTGTGTGTTTTTTTAATTTCTTGTTCTGCCTTTAAGATGCTTACCTTTCCTTGTGTTTGGTTTCCATATGTTGGTGTTCTCGCTACCCTATATCGGCTCTGTTGATGGTGCTAATCACAATACTCAAAACCTAGCGTCTGCTGCATGGGAAACATATGCACCTACGGATGAGTTGATCAGTCTACACGGTGTTTACCTTGGTCGTGCAACTAATAATATCGTGGAATACAGTGCAATTATTGAGTTATTAACTGATTCCATTCCATTTAGCATCTGTCATCTTATTGTATGTCTTGATTCACAACTAGTGGTGTTTCAATTGAGTATCGTTTATTCCATCTGAAGTCCTACATTGTTACGGGTATACTTGAGAACTCGCCTATTGGAAAGAAATTTTGATTATATTGAATATCAACATATTCCTAGATGTCTAAAAAAATTAACAGATGCATTGTATGATTATGTTTTAGACAGACATTTGTACCATTTATAAACCCAAACACACATTTAAAATACAAGTAAGTCGATAGGAACTTTATATTATAACGTCAAAAGTTACAAAAACGTGTTTATCATGAGACCAAAATATCAAAATGTTGAAGCACAAAATATCAAGGATGTTTCTCGCTATAACAAATGAAGGCATGTGCCACTTGATGGAGCATTCAACCAATGGATGTTGCTACACCAATTGTATGGCATTGGTAGCACCAAGGTAACTCGTCCACAGTGATGTCAGGGATGTTCATGTTGAATTCCTCAAGATTTTGTTCGATCTCCTCGAAATCCTCAGAAGCCACCCCTCGACCCACCATTACGCATATCTCTCCATGTCTCTGAATAGGATATGATCCTGGACGTTGAAAAGGTGCCACATCTACATTGTTGAGAGCACTTGATTAGTCTCGGAAAAATAACAAAAACATTTTATAATTAAAATACCAAAAACAACATATACTAAAAAAAAATATTCTTACCTATCTCTCCCCACTAAGAACCCTTAGGTAATGCCAATTCGGGATCTCCACGAAATTCAATCTTGGAATATGCATAGTCCTAAACCATAACAAGTTGATCACTCAGCCACTAGAAGAAAGCTTGGTCATATGTAACGATTGGCACACCTCCATGATGAGCCATCAAATCTACCCATATTTTCATTCGAGGATTAGGTGGAGTGGGTATTCCTCATTCCACATGTTGTAGGCGTAAAACAGGGACCCTCTCTAGGAAGAAGGATACCAAAATAGATCCATACCCGAATTGTTTCAATCGACCGTTCCTACACTTTGTCAATTGTTTCTTCATGTTTTTTAGAATACCCTCGCACCATTAAAAACCAGGGGCTCCATACACTCAATAGCATATTGAAAATGGATTTCTAAAGCCATGTGAGGATCTGCACTCCCTGCCATCCAAGTTATAGTGTAGAGGATAGTTATCAAAGTCAAATCTTGAACATCCTTTATGGCAAATTTTCCACTATGCTTCTTTGTACCAAGTACGTAGTGATGTGTTACGTAATAATCCATGGGTTCACCACCGCCTTTGCTTCCCGATAGTGACACCTGAGAGCCTCTAAGAGATAACCCATTCAATAAGTAAATGTCATCAAACTCTAAGTTGAGTGTATGCACACCCACATGAAAATATTGTTCATTAATGTCCCACATGTGGACTAAGTACACCAATATCCTCAATTGGTCTCTCATGCCCTGAACTTTGAAAAATTTGAGCAAGCCACACTCCCGGAGTGCCATGACAGTGCCTATATCATTCTTGGAAAAGTAATATTCTTCCTCGTGCTCATGTTCCCTCCACTCAAGCATAATGATCGATGAAAACCTGTCAAACAACATTAAAAGATGATTAGGTTCATCAAATTTTCAAAGTTGGAAGTTTTCCTAGCTCTATCTCTCTTTTTAAATTTTGAGTTGTGGTCGTCGCAGGGGCTCTCTTTTCCACATTGCAGCATCGTTTCACCCTAGTTGTGGAACCCCTACAGCGATTTGGTATCATCACAATTCATGACAGGGTGGGCCTACGACGATCTCAAAGTGCAATAACCCTTAAAAAATTCCCCATAACTCAAAATTGAACCATTAAAAATGACAAATTCAACCATGAAAAGAGAGAGGGGAAGAAGAGTACCTACTTCGCGGAAGTGGCTCGAGAAATCATCCATCGGGCACTCTAGAATTGCCACTTGAAAATAGGAGGAAAAAGGGGGGTTTGGGCACTAGTTTGATGAAAATACAAATGAAATGGTAATAAACTAGTTTTGACCTATTTTATTCATTTTTACCATTTTACTTTCAAATTAAATTAATTTTTTAAATATTTTTCGCTATGCCCCAAACCTTTTGAAGTTTGCAAAGTGTCTCTATTGCAGGTTGAGAGATCTGAGGACTGAACTTTTGATATAGATCCTTCCTTTTTGGTCATTTTTGCGTGTTTTTATAATGTACATATACTTTTAGGGTTTTTCAAGAAAAACTCTGAGCATGGTCTTAATTCTTTCTCACGCTTGTGAAACTATGAGAATGTAATCGAGTAACCTTTTATCACTTTTTTGGGACTCGTCATGGAAATACGAAAAATGAACCTTATGGAGTCTCCTTTAAGCTCTTTTCTAGCTCCCTAAACATGAAAACATAACCGAGTGACCTTGATCTTTTCACATTCAGAAAAGTATTTGAAGAAAACGTCTAATGAGCGGTAGATTATCTCTTTTTTGGTCTCGTCAGACTAACTTACGAAAAAGGACATTTTGGAGTTTTCTTTAAGTGTTTTTCAGACTCTCTAAACATGAAAAACCCCTAAGTTTTCTTTCTTTGGACTCATAAAACAAGCATGGAAAGGCCCATATGGGACCGAACCACTCCTTCCTAGGGTTCGTTAAAAATACTTCAAGGAACTCATCCAAAGGATGAGCTTACATTACAAGCATATGTTATCCTCCTCAAGCTTGTGTAAAAATAAAGAGGTACTCGCCAGAAATGGTGGGGGAGAATTGGGAAAGAAATGTATATTTGTATCTGTGTTAGTGGCAGTAAGTCACTCTTGAACATGACACCCCTCTTCATCATATATCCGGGTTGGGAAATCCATTTGCCTCTCATTTGACCATCTAAAAGTCCTTATGTTGGGTCCTCCTTGAGTCAATGTTTGCAAAACAATTTTTGTGTCATTCATATGTTCAAGAGAAGTTCAACATAAACAAACCTTATATCGAGTCGGCCATCTGCAGTCTTTAAAATCCTACCATGTCGACCTTCCCTGAGTCAGTTCTGAATCACTTCATACTCTGATCTACTTCAAACATGTTACATATTTCATTTCATTGATGGGGGATACATTAAGGCCCTCCTATGACGAGTCTTTTCTTGTCGACTTCAACTCATTATCCAATAATTAGACTTAGAAATCATTTAGTACCTTGGAAACTGCATGCCTCAATGGCATGTTTCTTTTCTTTCAATAGTGGGTTCACATCATTAGCCCCTGATTGGAATATCCCATCGAGTGTTCAACTTCAACTCATTTATTCACATTTTTTGGAGTGTACTGGAGTACCTTGGGAGTCATTGACATCAATAGTGATTTCCTTCGCACTTGTTAACAATATCCATTAATGACTGGTAATCAAGTGGTTTTTACCATGTTCGACTTCGACACCTGTAATCACATGGCTAGATTCATACTTTGGGAATATATAAATGAAGACCCTGGATCTCATCATATCGGTCTAGGTTGTGATGGAGTATTCAAAATTTTGTATTGACACATAGATCCAATGTGTATGTCTCGTGGCTATGTCCAAATTTGAGTTTTTAGAGCATAGATCCATATTGTATTTCTTATGGCTATGTTGAATCATGATGATGTGGATCCACAGTGTATATTTGGTGGCCATGACTCACTTGACACTTATTATTTGAGTCACTTTTAGTCTTAGTATGGGAATGTATACCTCAGAAGATGGTATTTATTATGCAGATGCTTGATTTTTTGCAGACTCCCAACCAATGTGCTCCTTGTTTTCAACACACACATTCTACAAAGTATTTTAGCGATCACAGGTTCCAACTTCATACTTTGGGCAGAATTTTGTTACACATTATTTTGGTCACCCCTGTGATCAACTTACGATATGTTCGTAACTCACTTCTATGTTCCCTGAAGATACTAAATGATACTTTCTCCATGAGAAAAGTGGATCATCTTTCTTTCCTTAAAAACCATATCAAAGAAGATTGTCGCACCCTACTAAATGTTTGGGGTGGGATGATGCTTAATAGTCACATGCTTCACCAAAATTGGACTGTGGTGTCGCCACAGGTTTCTTGTGCATAGGTTGTGATGATGCTCAAACAAGAGGAAAAGGTGAAATTCACGAAATTTCTATAAGGGAATCTTCTAGAAGCTGAGGTGGCCTATGATCGGTTTGGATCTTACTCGCTTCTCTGATTTAGTGGGATCATCCTAATCTCCTCATCCATTCCTCTTTCACCCTATATAAAGAGGGATCTCTCATGGGAAAGGCTAGGTTTTCTTATGCATGAAGAATTTTGTTGAAGATTGTACTTGTGATAACTTTTTTGTAGCTTTCCAAGTCAGGTTGTGAATGCTCTTCATCGAAATCATTGGATAAAAGGTGTGTTTTTTAAATCAAAGGGTCGTTGGAAGGGGCCTTGCAACATCAAGGCATAGGTTTTATTCTCCAATGCAGTAATACATTTCTTCCCTATAAAGGTGTCTCTACTTTTATTGTATAACTCCTTGATCTTATACATATACTTCATTGGAATATATATATCATTGTTCTCTCTCTTT
>ML827405.1:17758-31025 GCA_009831015.1 Picea engelmannii | reverse complement strand
AGGTTGTTTGGTACAGGTTGGTGCATGGTTGATGAACTTGTTTATGGTACAGGTTGATTACAGGTTGAGGTACAAGTTGATGCATGGTTCAGATTTATTGGTACGGGTTTACAGTGGTATATCTCACAGTGATAGTGTGACAG
Organism: Picea engelmannii; assembly: GCA_009831015.1. Lineage (NCBI taxonomy): Eukaryota > Viridiplantae > Streptophyta > Pinopsida > Pinales > Pinaceae > Picea > Picea engelmannii. The sequence goes on along the minus strand of ML827405.1, from coordinate 30,882 downwards.
TGGTTCCATCATTCTACTTCTACTTCAGGTCTGTTGGACGGGGCAAGGACAGGTGGTTGTAGCCACCTTCTGGTTGTAGTCGAAGAACATAAGGGGTTGTAGCCTCCTTCTAGTTGTAGCCAGAGAATTGGGGAGTTGGAGCTTCCTTCAGGTTGTAGCCTAAGAAGCTAGGGGGTTGGAGCCTCCTTCCAGTTGCAGCTGGAAAACAAAGAAAGTTGGTGCTTCCAATGAATGTAATTCTTCAATACATATAAGAAAAAACAGTATGTGGTTTTCCCCCTATTTGGGTTTCCACGTAAAACATTGGTGTATTGTGTATGTGTATGATTGTTCATTTTTTCATTGCTTATTTACTCTACAGTTATTGGATGATAATACTTCATTGATATAACACTTGGATTATATGATTAAAAGGGATTAAATTGCTCTATTACTGATTCACCCCCCCTCTCAGTAATCCAACAAACATTGCCAATGCATACCATAGAAGGAAATGGGAAGGAAATGCATACCATCCCATACCATACCATTGGCAATGCATACCATACCATTGTCAATGCATACCATACCATTGGCATTGTCAATGCCAATGCATACCATACCATACCATTGCCAATGCATACCATACAATGGAAAGGCAATGCATACCATTGCCATTTCCATACCATACCATACCATGCATGGCATTACTTTCTATAGTGTGTCATGAAATGTAACCTCGAAACCTTTATTTGTAGGAGGAAAATGATACCCATTCTAAGATCTAGTTTCCATGTGAACTCTTTCGTTCTATTGATCAAAATCAATAAGTTTAGTGGACATCATGGAAGACTGAATAAATTTTATTAATAATTGATGGGTTTAACAAAATTTGCATATACCCACTACACAATCTAAACAAACATGTGCATTAATGAGTCATTGACTAGTCTTTTTGGCATTTATGAAGGGTTACACATAAATCAAATGATTTTATATATGCATGCGTAGAAAGAGGGGAATAATTTGTGTGCCCTAGAAAATAACATTTAGCTGAAATTTCTAACTAATTCACAATTATGTAGAAGATAAATGAGAAAATTTATTTCTATAATAAATTATTGTAATATGTCATTTTTAAGATCACAATATTTTCAAGTGACCATTATTTGAGTGTGGATTTCCATTGGATTTAGATGGAGATAATTCAAGAGGTAGTCCATATTGTTGGTTGTGAGTTAGAATATCGATATCCACAACATTCATGCAAATAATTCAGAAGGAATGATCTATCGATGATGTAGAGATACATGGTTGATTCTAAGCAAGCAATGCTACTTGAGAACTATTAATTTCTTATGAACTTAGCACTTATCAATCTTTTCCACCATAAGTTATTCCTTAATGCATAATGCAAGTATTTATAGTCACTTTAGAAACAAATCAAGGGATTAATACACATAAAATTCATACACTTTGGAATTCAAGCACTAATTTGAAATTCATATATTCATCAACATCAAATGTAGAAATAATGAGAATCATAAAAAACATTCCATGAAATGTATATATATATATATATATATATATATATACATACTCAACATCGTCTAAATTGAACATTTTTTACAAAATGGCAACTCGTGCCCAATATACAAAGTGACCAAAAGTGCCCTAACATAAAAAAACATATATATTGTGGCCTAGCTACAAAATGGAAGTAGTTGGTCAATCATTGACCATTTCCACCCCCGCCACCCTCAGGAGCATCCTGAAAATCTGTATGCCTTCTCTTTCTCGAGAATGCACCTTGAGAGGTTCTAGGCCTAAGCGTGCTTCGACACTTTGGATAATGCACAAAGAATAAATTGTGCTATAAGTTTTTTTCATCAATGAATTAATGGACATACAAATTGATACTTTGTAATTCAACCTAAAACAACTCACCGCATATGAAACTATCAATCTTGAGGGTGTTACCCTCCTTCGCGATCCCAATCTCTCTGCAATGCCACCCTGCATTAGTTACAAGGATCAAGTCAAGAAAATTAAACAAATATGTTTAAAAACAAATTCATGAAACATAAAAAATTATCATCAATTAATTATCTCACTCTGAATATCACAGCGATCGATGGAGATTCACTGGCAGATGGAGCACTAGGTTGTACAACCTACTCCAAGACAACCTCTAATGTGGCAGTCTATGTCGATGGGGCCAAAAGTGGCGGTGGGGGTGGGTGGCATACAGGTGGGTTGTGATGGACCCTCACAAGCTATACAAGGGATTCCAATACCCTAAGCCTGGAGAAAGGCAACCTATAAGCAACACTCAGGTGCCCATGGGGTGCAATACTATTATACCTAGAAAATATATCGACGGCCTGCATACGTATGAATAAACTTGAAATATTAGTACCAAATAGTAAAATTCAAAAATATAAACACAAACAATTTGATAATTATACGATATTTAACATTACACATGATACATGTGATGTTGGTGACTTGTCCATCCCAGATGGAAAATCCCCGACATCGCCTGGTGTGTAACATCTAGTTCTATTGAGCACATTTTATACTAACTTATTCTTTGAGGACACTTGCAAGTAAGTGATCTGGTTATGATACATTATGATTATTCTTTGCTTATGATTTATATTATGATGTCATTATGTTTATATGTTAAATTCTAGATGTATGTATGTATCGACATGTATTATTGATGAGTTTCCCTAAGTGTGCAGAATACATGACAGGTTGATGATGATGATGGCATCAATGAACTTTCTTGGACTCTGCATTCAGTCAGGGAGTGGACTTGTATTTGGTTTGAGTTTTGAGTATTTATTTACATGTATATATGATTATTTCAGTATGGATGTTATGTCTATGGATTATTGATAGCATTCTTGTTAGTGGATGCAGGCTTGGGGATGCTTGCTAATCCAACTCACATAAGGAGTAAAGGGGTCATGCACAGAAACTAGACAATTGAGGGAGAGGTGTGGCAGTGTCCCTGTCACAGCCTACTAGCACTCATGTCATGACTTGGACTGTAGGTTAACAATTACCTTGTTTGAGAGGTCCATGATGTCGTGAGGGAAGACTGAGACAGACGCTCACAAAGAAATATAAGGGGCATGCAATAAGGCAGAATCCTTATTCCTTAGAATCCCTTAGTCTCTCACCAAGTCAAACAAGTGGAGTGTTGACTCTAAGTGTCGGACAAACTTCTAAAACTAGTCAAAGGTGAGTGGCACCCTTGGAGTATGGAGATGTGTCTTGAAGGGCACGTCGCATAATCAAATTGTGAGTCAATAAAATCTAGATGACCTAGAAAATATAATGAAATGTTTAGACCTTCTTAGAACAGAGTATTAATTAATCATTAAATTATAAGCTAAGAAATATAACAAGAGTCTAATCCTAAGTCTAAGTCTAAATAAGGGACTAAATAAAATATTAAACAAGTTAAGGGAATTGAGATATAATCAAACTCTAAGAAAAGAGGGAATAAGAATTAAAAGTTAGGAAGATGCACATGTGTGCATGAAAATAATAAAAGGGATTTTTAAATAAAAAAGAAAATAAAACATGAGAGAATAGGTTGTCCACATAGAGGAGCTTCTTGAGCTATTCTACCACCAATCCTAACTTAAAGAATACTCCTAATCCAACTCAAACTAAAATCCAGTTAGGGAACACAAATTAAATGAGAGATTGGGGAACTAAGAGGAAAAATAGGAACACATTGGGGAATGTGAGGGAAATTGTCTAATTGAATAAAATAAAAACAAAAATCACATGTGCAACTTGGGGACCGTGTGACACATGTAGTGGGTGAATAATCCTTTAATTAAATTATTAAAAAAAAAATAATGCATGAGGACATGTGTCATTGGGAATTTTTCTATAAAATAAATGAGAGAAAGGGAGAGGGGATCTCACTTTTGTTATTATTGTTATGTTGCAAAATATTTTCTTAACTAAGTTTAACTTGTGGGAGTTGGGATTCCAAAACTTGGCAAAGAGTGGAAGCTCTTCCTTGAGAGGGAAAGTTTTGTTGCTATTGATTTTTGGTTTTGTGTGTGGCCCCTTTGTGGCTCGGGTGGCTAAGGGGTAAGAAGAGTACCCCTAGCATTGGCTAGGAGGTACTGGTGAATTTGTTCGATTAGCAAGCTACAGGATGTGGTGCAAGCATTCAGCTAGAGATCAACATTACATTCAACACTCATGCTTTTACGATATTTAATGTTATTATCATTCTTTACAAATAGCTTTACTGAAATTTAATTATATATTTGAGAATATCTTTGTCATACCTAAAGCACCTCTCAATGCGATATTGGAATGTAGTTATATTTCTTTATTTTTAATGCTCACGTATGTGTCTCCTATGTATTCCAAAATGAGTAAAATCATTGAATGAATGGAACTATATTCTCGATTTTTCAAACTAATGGATGTGTCTCCTATTTTGAATGAATACAAAAATGGTATATCCTACTTATGGAAAATTACAGTCCATCCTTCTTGGATTTCCATGGGATTTGCTCAATCTTCTTAGTGGATTGTTTGCATATGCCAAGACTAAAACTTATCCTTTACATCACTTGATTCTTCCTAATTGATTCTACCAAATTCGTATTATCTTCTAATGAACTGTATAGCGTTAGTTATAGGTCCCAATATATTCAACTCTTATTCAACCCAGATGGGTTCTCTATTAATAAGAACTACACAATAATGTTCCACGCTAATAGTAATTTAATGTGATACCACTACAATTTAAATCTTGAAAGGTTATTGAGAATTGTAGCTGCATTCAACTCTTAATTGTATTATTTTATGACAAATCATAGAGGACAATAGATGTTAGTAAATTTGGAAACAATGAAGTAACTTATTAATCACATTTAAAATGTTGTGAATTATTTATATTACATAATAAATTCAAGGGGTGTCTATGTATTCAAGATTCTTATATAAAGAGGTAGTAATTAATGAATGATGTGGAAAATTTGGGCAATCTAGTATGATTAGAATGAAAGATTATATATATTATGATCATTGTGGTTTTAAAAGAAGTGTTGAAGAGTTATCTTGTATATAGTATATCTATTACTATAAAACGTCGAGTTATCATTAAACTTTTATGTATATAAGGGATTTTCACATTATAGTGTTGGTAATAGAATGTTATAATTATTGTTACATTTTTATTTATGATTGATGTCCAATTGCAAATATACAGTATTCTTAGTTACTTATTGATGAATTTAGTCTTGAATTTTAAAAATTGACTGGGTAAAGGGTATAGATACTTTCATGTTCCTCTGAACGGTTGTCAGTCCTAAGACCTTAAATGGTCAAAACAGATCGGATGAATCCTGGACTTTGAGCATCGATTATGTGTATTGAAGGTCCTAACTTTGCAGGGTAGGATTGGGTGATAGAGAGTATTTGTCCTTACTATGTTTTCTATGATTTGATAATAATTATTTTACATGTTAGATTCATTAATATGCTACTTGATATTAGTATCTCAATCTTGTTATGATGTTGATGTTAGTGTGATTAATGATGTTGAGAATGAATAGAAAGAATGCATATTGTTGTCTTTGTGTTTATTGTTGTAATGATCTTTTCTTAACTTGTTTTACACACACACACACACACAAAATATTATATCTCATTGTATTGTTACCTTTGTGTCGTGTATTGAGGGTTGTTACATATAGTATCAGAGTGAGGTTCAACTCTGCGACAATGGGCCCATTACACCTTCCATTGTGTTATTTTCAAATGATTAAAGATATATAGCTAATACAATTTGATTTTTTCATGACAGGTATCATGGTCAGAGGACACAGGATGAGTAGACAACATGGTGTGGGGAGAATAGGTACGCTTCCTTCGAGAGCATCAACGCAGGAGGGATCGGCTCCACTTAGAGAGGAGCACACTACTAAGAAGGAACAGGTTGTTATGGGAGATGCGGTAGGTATGATGAGATCCTTCCAGAGGATGTCAGAGGCGTTGATCAACCGCTTGGATCGAGATAAGGGCAGAGAGTTCGTGCCCAATGAGGGTTCACAGTGCACTCCAATAGGTAGTAGTAGTATACACATAGAACTTGAGAAGGTGAAATTTCTCGAGTTATGGGGTGCCACAAACAGCTTAGCCACCGAGGAATGGTTGGAGAACATGGCAATGTGCTTTGCACTATGAGATTAAACCTATAACATGAAAGTCCTCATGGCGGTCTTTAAACTGAAGGGGAGTGCTCTTCTTTGGTGGAAGACACTCCTACCTCAACTAAACATGGTCATTGAACATGTGTCATGGGAATTGTTCGAGGAACAATTTCGGGAGAGCTACTTGTCCAAGGAATTCATTTAGTGCCAGATTAATGAGTTCAATTCCTTATGATAGGGTAGTCGTATGGTACCAGAGTATGAGGCCAAGTTCATGGAGCTACTCAGATATGCTCCTAATCTAAACATGGAGAAGTTAAAGGTTAACAATTTTGTGTTCGGCCTTAAGTTCAACATTCATTTAAAAGTGAGGATCTTGATGCCTTGGACGTTGCATGATTCATTTCAGGAGGCTCTCATTACTGAAGAAGAGTTGAACAGTGGGGGTCAAGGAAGGACTCCTTCTTGATAGACTAGATAGGAGACACTAGGAGCACAACAGCATCAGACACCAACTAGACCGACTTATGGGCACCATGATATGCCTAGAGGACCTGTATTCTCGACATTGCGATGACAGACTCCTCAACAGAGGACTCCCTATAGAGTGCCACAGCAGCGGCAACAACAACAACATCATCCACATCAACAGTAACAGTTTAGACCTAGTCTACAAAACACACCAGTACAACAGACTCTTAGGCCAGCAGCTTCTACTTCTGGGACTAGGAGCATTGAACCGAAGAATGGATGTTGGATTGTGGAGAGACACGTTACCAAAGAGACTATCCTATTGAGAAGGAAAGAGTTGTCGGATCATCAGGACCTACGACAGTTGGAGATTTGGGAAAGAACCACATGATACATGCAACGGTGAATAACCTCTAGGTTGAGCATCATTCCACCGTGCTAGAGACGTCAAGTATGATCATCGATCAGCATTTTAGTATTTTAATATTCATGGTTAAGAATGCTTATTTGTTCCATCCACTTGAAACATTTTATTCAACTCTTATTCTACCCAGATGGGTTGTCGATTAATAAGAACTACACAATACTTTTCCACACTAGTAGTAAATTAGTGTGATACCACTACAGTTTAAATCTTGAAAGGTTATTGAGAACTTCAACTACATTCAACTCTTAATTATATTATTTTATGACAAATCATAGAGGACAGTAGATGTTAGTAAATTTGGAAACAGTGAAGTAATTTATTAATCACATTTAAAATGTTGTGATTTCTTTATACTACTTAATAAATTCAAGGGGTGTCCTTGAAATATTTTATCTGTATTCAAGATTCTTATATAAAGAGGTAGTAATTAATGAATGATGTGGAAAATTTGGACAATCTAGTATGATTAGAATGAAATATTATATATATTATGATCATTGTGGTCTTAAAAGAATTGTTGAAGAGTTATCATGTATATAGTATAAAAACATTGAGTTATCATTAAACCCTTATGTATATAAGTGATTTTCACATTATAGTGTTGATAATAGAATGTTATAATTATCGTTACATTCTTATTTATGATTTTTATTCAATTGCAAAGATAGAGTATTCTTAGTTACTTATTGATGAATTTAGTCTTGAATTTTAAAAATTGACTAGGTAAAGGGTATAGATACCTTCATGTTCCTCAAAATGGATGTTAGTCATGAGACCTTAAATGGTCAAAATAGATCGGATGAATTATGTACTTTGAGTGTCGATTATGTGTCTTGAAGGTCCTAACCTTGCAGGGTAGCATTGGGCGGTAGACAGTGTTTGTCCTTAATTTTTTTGTATGATTTGATGATAATGATTTTACATGCTAGATTCATTAATATGCTACTTGATATTAATATCTCAAACATGTTATGATGTTGATGTTAGTGTGATTAATGATGTTGATAATGAAAAGAAAGAATACATATTGTTGTCTTTGTGTTTATTGTCGTAATGATCTTTTCTTAACTTGTTTTACACAGAAAAAAAAATGTGTTATCTCGTTGTATTGTTACCTTTGTGTTGTGTATTGAGAGTTGTTACATGGTTCCAAATCCTATAGAAATAAGAGAACATATAAAAAAATTTGAGGATGTCATAAAATAAAGAAATGACCATGTTGAATCTATCAAATGTGATACATACATGTGTGTATGGTGCACCCAATGAACATGTTGCCTCTATTGTTGCATAAGTGGTGAGGCTAGGCATTGATGCATCCATAAGTGTATAGGGTCTGTTGTTGGGATGCAAAAATTGTAAAACAACATACAATCAAATATCTATATAAATACACAAAATACAAAATAAATGTATAACGATGAAGAACATAGAGAGGGTTAACATACTAACCTCCTCCATGAAGCTGTGTTGTCCACTCGGATCTATAGACCCATAGAATGTCTTCCCGTAGCTCAAGCATCTGTGAGGTTCACATGGAAGGATGCCATGTCCATGTGCCCTCTCCTCATTGTACTCTCCTATGTATGTTGATGCTCCAACTCCTCTATCAATGTCACTGGAAGGAACCTCCTTATGAGATAGTGCAACAAAGCTATTGTGTTTCATATCTAGGCTACGAGTCAATGAGGATATGTCTAGTTATACTTGTTGCAAGTTCTCTACAATAGGAGGATGTTGGGTAGAGGGGTCGGGCCTTCACCCGGGGGGATGGGGATCTAACCCAGGGTCGTGTTTGGCATGATCCGGGTCATGTGGGACCCTTGACCCACCCCATGGAAGTAACAAATGTCAAAGTAGTTGAAATTCTTACCCATAATAAACCCAGCCCATAATTTCCTCAGAAAATATAAGGGCATCTCCATGTTATTGCAGGGAGGTTTATCAAAAACCATGTACCACCTATCCATCCAGTTTTGACTAATCTAGGGATGGATACACCAGTCAGTGGAGATGTGTTTCCTAGTCAATGTTAGTTCTTGTCCATTTCTAGGATCCCTAAAAATAGACAATATTTTTTGTTTCGAAATGCCCAGTTCTTTGACTTGGTTTCTGTCCAAACCAATGTTATAGTATTCATACATTCATGCCCTATAATCTGAAATATAGGTCAATTTCACTTGGGCACTTGCAATGAATTGCACAATGATGTCCAAATAAGTGGCCAAGGAGACTTTGTTAGGCTCTCTAGTCTCCCTTAATTGTTCCTCAAGGGTTTGTAATATAACCAAACCCTCATCAATTTCAGTGTTTGCATTTTCTAGTGGTGGTGGGTTGGGGTTTTGATCTTCTTGGTTTTCTTCTGAGCGGTTAAAATTGTCTTGGGGTTCCATTGTATTATGTATGTTGCAATTTAAAAGCCATGGCATGTAAATTAGGTTCCTTTTTTATTTAAAATACAAAATCACAATTTTTTTTTTAATTTAGATTATTGGGAGAAAAATACTAAATTGGAATGACTAAATTGGATTAAAATTGAGAAAAATGTAACATACCTGGACATGGTGGCCCCCTCCTCCCATTCTTCCTTCTCTCCAGCTCCACTATATCTTCCCAATGAAAGAAGCATGAGCGCGATTTGTGCACAATAGGCACAAATTTCGCTCAGGCCCTTTAAATATTTTTATCTATAAGATAGTGTGCACATTATTAAGACCGTGCACGTGGTTTTTCCACTAAACCTACGTGGAGGTTTGTCCATATCCAAACCTATAGGTTGTAACATACCAGCCACCCACAAGTCGGGCTACGCCACTTAATTCGACTGCAACACACCCAGCCACCAACAGGCGGGGCACGTTGCAATCCCAAGACTCAGTTTTTTGATCTTATATCGAAATCAAAGGATTGTTCATGAATGTTAGAGGCATTAAAACCACATGGATAAGAAAGGATCCATGCTACAGCATAAAGAAGTAAACAGTGTTTCATGTACAACAAATAACCAGCAGACATGCACATTAGAATACATATCTCAGAGATAATTAAATACACAGTGGAAATAAACATTACACGGAAAACACAGAGAGCACTTATCTTTGCAAGAAAATGCTCACCAACTAGCTATAGACCAAGGAAGTTCCTCCCAACCATATACATTGTTGTTCATTTACTCTCAACAGCAGATCACCCCCATGATAGGTCTATGAATACACAAGGACAAGTCCTAGGCCAAGTCTAAACACACAGCAGTTGGCTAAGTAGCTCTCAGGTTTCCCAACCTCACAGCAAATCCTAATTTCCATCTCTCTTTCCCCCTCGGCTTGCACAACCCCAAGAAATGAACACCTTTCTCTGCCATGCAGTCCCTTAGGTTGTTTCATTTCTCTCCAGGGCTCCAGTGCTACTGGTCAGGAAATATCCCTACTAGAAACTCCAAGGACTCTCAGTTGTGGATAGTTCCATCCAAAATGCCATCAAGATAATGAAAATAAGCATCCATTCCCTCCTGGAATGATCATTAAATCATTACATCCATTCAGTGATGGCTCTCCTCTTCCTTCCATTTGTTTCCATGCTCAGCCCAAGAGCACACGAACTAGCAGTAGTGAGTGAATAGGAAGAAGAACAAGAGAACAAGGGGAAGAAGACAAACCAGGGGAAGAATGATCCCATAACTTCACCCCAAGACACCCTCATGCAGCCATTCATATCCATGCTCATACCAAGAGCATATGAATGTAGCAAGAGTGAGGCTCCTAAAAAATAAAGAGTGGAAAAGGTGTAACAATGAATGAATAAGAATAAGTGAATGAATAATAACCAGTTAACCCCCACCCAAATCAAAGATGGGATTATATAATTACTTAGAGATCAATAACCACATGGCCTCCCCCAAGAAGCTCATGTAACCCCTTTTTTCCATAAAATCAATTATGGGTAAATAAAATAATAATAAAAAGAACATAGCCCCTCAAACCCCCTCTCCCGTGAAATCATAGCCCCCTATCTCTTTTTTCCTTGTTCGTCTTGCATCCAGCGGTGTATTTTATTAAAGTATATGAAGTGTTACATTTCCTAGGCACTCTAGCCCCTTTTAGACTTTACTGGCTCACCAACCTAAGTCACAATTACACAATACATTATAGTTCAAAAGGGTTAAAATCGGGATGTTACATCCCCCTCCCCTTATTTTTGCATTATCCTAAGTGCACAACACCATTCTAATGTTATTGACATTACAATTCCAGGCCCTCTGACCTTAATCCACACAGGCTATCCAAGCCAATCTTATATACATAGGCACTCTTGCCTAAAATTAAACATGTATGCATAGGAATTCTGACCCAAAACATGTATAATTATCTTCATAATTTATAATTCTAGCAACAGTTCCAACCAGCAATATCTCCTTCCCTCTCAGCCCTGCACAACCCAAAGAAATGAATCACTTTCTCTTCCATGTAGTTCCTCGGGCTGTTCCATTTCTCTCCAGGGCTTTAGTGCACTCGGACAAGAAGTTTCAAAGTTGTGGCTTCCAGAACTCTAGTTGCAACAAGTCCATTGGACTTTCTTCCTTCCATGCCTTTGTCATTTAGTTTCTCCAACATCACCTTCTTTTCTCTCATAGTCTGGTACTTTTCTATATCTTCAACATTCATCATTTTCCTACAACATTTCAAATTAGTGAGCATGTCAGTTCACAATTTGTGCATAAAATTCCCATTCTTTCTCATAATGTAAGAGTAAATTTTCATAATCCAATAAAATACTTATCTGTGTGGTTCATGGATCTGCATCCATATGGTTGTCTCATTAACTTGGCTCATTTTTTTCCTTTAACATACCCATTGTGTGTATGACCCCCAATCAAGAGCTATCAAATTATCCTCTTCCTTATGGTCACTCACCTTCCAGGTCTAGGCTCATACATCCCCTTCTCTGCTATACAGTCCCTCAAGAAATCGATCTTGCCTGACCAAGGATTTCTTGCACAAGAATATTTCTAGAGACTTTATCAAGTCTTACAATCGAGGCGATTCTTTGGCATGTGTTACCACAACACAACTTATTCTAGGCCGATCATGGCTTACCACAGGGTCCTCATGTCCCAACAATAGCCTTTTCCATGCTTTCCAGCTTGCATATCCAATATCTCATATTTATTATACACATATAGTCATCATGAGATATCATTACAACCATTTCCAATCATAAATGTCAAATCTCTTTTATACAGGAAAAAAAAAATTCCAAGCATGAGCTTTCTGCTCATAATGGTTGGCTCTACAACTGTAGATATCAGTCTTCCTTATGGGATTACATCCCTGCCATATCCAAGACCATTCTACCTATAATTTCTTCAATTTACATTCAGCCAAAACAATTCGTCGGTAATTATCAAATCATAATTCCCAAAATTGTTTTATATAGGAAAAATAAAAATTCTATACATGAGCATCTACTCATAACAATTTGGTTCTTGCATCAATAGGAATTGGTCTTCTTTATGGGCTTATCACACTGCCATATCCAATACCCTTTCATCCTGCAATTTCAACATTCCTCAGCGAAACAAATTGTCAATATCTCATGTACAAGGTGTGTGTGTGTGTGTGTGTGTGTGTGTATATATGGCAATGATTCAAAAAAAAATCACAAAGTGATTTTAGAATTGTTTACAACTACAATTCAATCACTTCCATCAATCCAACTATCAATTGGAATGAATTCATCATTACCTATACAAGTATTATCAACCAATATTTTCTTTCTTCTATCCAAAAATATTTTTGTCACTCTGTCCACCCCAACAAAGCTTTTCTATAATTTCTCATTATGTAGCTACGTTAACCTGCAACTTTATTGTTGTAATATCTAATAGTTCCTCAAGTGTTTTCAACTTCATGAGTTAGCAATACTCACATCATTTCAGATGTTAGCATAATCATTTCTATGTTATATAATATATACGTGCATTCACCCAATGCATTCAATAATTCCACTTGTAACATTTTTAATAGCTCCAAAACTGATCTTGAAATTGT
>ML827404.1:99563-110790 GCA_009831015.1 Picea engelmannii | reverse complement strand
TTTTTATTTGAATGCTCACAGGGAAAAAAGGAAAAATATCAACAAGTCAAAACCAAGAAAAACTTCTGGCCTAAGCACAGATCGCAAAGAATCTCTTTAAAAATCACACACCAACAACTTAAAAATGGACTCTCACACTTGTCTAAAAACCCTTCAAAATAAAATTTTCATGAAAACTTCTAAATGAAAAAGAAAGCTATGGCTGAGATCAAACCTAAGCTACAGACTGCTATGATAGAGACTCAAAAACCTGAGAGGTATAAATCTTGTCAAGGGAAAGGATGACTACCTCACCTTCAACAAAAACTATCCTCTACAAGCACATTGTTGACAGTTCAACAACAAGTGTGTGCACGTGAGCTGTGTAGAGTCAGAGAGCGTGTACACATGTGCTGGCCTTATACAGGCCACATGTATCTCTAAAACTATGAGACAAATAAAAGACAACAATCTAAACTAGGCAGAGACCACTGATACTGAGAACCAGGATCTCTTAAAGGCTCAGACACTTTCTTTAACAACAAAAAGAAAACAATGTAAGTAAAAATTCATAGAACAAACCAATCTGAGGTGAAACCTAAGTTATAGACTGCAAACAACGAAGACTAGAAAGAGTTCCAGAAAACCCATGAGAATGACTAATTCTGTAAGGGAAGAGGATGACTGCCTCAAAAAAAAATTGGAATCATACACGCTATTTTTACTTCTTCAGCTAGTGTTTACACGTGAGCTATAAGAATGTAGGGCATGTGTACACGCGTGCAGACCTTATACAGGCCACGTGTACCTCTATAGGTCTTGGAAAAAAAAAATTATTGTCCAACAATGAAACAGAGATGACTGGTATGGAAGACTAGAATCTCTGTTAGCTCAGACTTTGCAGAAATTTCAAAAACAAGAAATGAAACAAGTTCTTAAAATACCCAAAAATATTCCCGGAAACCCTAGAGACTTCCCCAGTATGGTCGCCAATTCTGTTGTGGTGGGAAATCCCCCTACAGACTAGCATTTAGGGTTATATTATGCACGCAGATAAGACCAAAAAAATCCTACTTTCTACTATCGTCCCAGACCTAATCCCCATTTCTTTTAAGAAAATACATGGTTATATGAACATACCTTGTTTCGGGAAATTTATGTCAATCTTTCTTCATGCTTGATCACTTGTTAGCAGCTCTCCTCCCAAGGATGACCTACATACAAAACAAGCGACAAACTATACATGCATTTTATCTACAAATCAATGGGTTAGAGATTCAAACATATATTCAATAAACTATGAAGAAATCATATAGTGGGACGGGAAAAGCATTTCCTTATTAATTTTAATGATTCAACTTACAATGTCGAGACTTGCCACCGCTTTGTGAACTTGATTCTAGGCTCCTCCTCAAATGTCCTCCAACTTCTTTGTTCTGTATCTCTCCTTGCACAAGGATGGCTAAAGGGTTGGGACAATGGGAATGTGCAATTGGGTAGAGTTTCTTTACTATCATTCTCCTCTTCCAAATGGTACCCCTACCCCATCTTTTATAGGATAGAAGAAGCTAGGTATTTGGTCAAACTCTCAGCCATGCATGGCTGGAAGGTTTAGTTAACTCACCCAAAGCTATGTGTTCCATCGACAACTTTCCTTTCTTCATGCTTTTGTAGGTACACATGGGCTATTTTAGGTCAGCTAGCATGTACACGCATGCAGTAATGGAGTAGGGCACGTGGGCCTTTATAAAAGAGGTTTTTTGAGAAGATTTGTTCAGTAGTGTCTTGGAAAAGAAGGAATGAGATGGCTTGATTCCAGGTAAGCCTGTTTGGTACAAATTAGGGTTATAATAGTGAGATACATTGTTGGTACGCTTCTTGGTTTATTGGTAAAAGGTGTATGGTTGTTGTGTTAGTGATATACCATTGATATTGATACATTATTGATATATACGCTTGGCATATGGTAGTAAATGCATAGGAGACATCTCTTAGTGGTGATGGTACTTGGTAGAGATACACTCTTGGTATTACTTGCTCAACATATGTTATGGTACATGGTATAGTGTAGGTTTGATGCTTGATATGGTATATGAGATACATTTAATGGTTGGCACATGGTATGGTATAAGGTAGAGGTATTTATGTGCATGGTTGATGTACATGGTTGATTTTCATGGTTGGCATATGGTATGGTATATAGTATAGGTACATGGTTGGTACATGGTTGATGGTACAGGCTGATGGTACAGGTTGATGTATGGTACAGGTTTGGTACATGATTGATGCACTTGTTTTGGTACATAGTTAATACACTTGTTATGGTACATGGTTGATGCACTTGACGGTATAGGTTGTGGTACAGGTTTATGCATGGTACAGGTTGGTACATGGTTGAGACACGTATCTTGTGAAGCTGGATCATGCTTGGTTGAGGCATGTATTTGTTAGACATATAGTTGAGATATGTCTTTGATATATGATCCATGTGAGAGGATCTAGTTGAGTATCAATGACAATGGAAGTGACAGTGACAGTATCAGTGACAGTGGAAATGACAGTGACAGTATCAATGACAGTGGCAGTGATAATGACAATAATAGTGACAGTGGTACAAACATAGATAGTGACATATTTGTAATAGAGTTTGTGATAGTGGTAGAGTCCATGAAAGTTGGTCTACATTTATATCACAAGGTGGTAGGACGGGGCAAGGAAATGGGGTTGTAGCCTCCTTCTAGTTGGATCCAGAGAATTAGGTAGTTGGAGCTTACTTCAGGTTCGAGCCTAAGAACTAGGTGGTTGTAGCCACCTTCTGGTTGGATCTCGAGAACCTAGGGGGTTATAGCCTCTTTTTGGTTAGAACCAGAGAATCAGGGACTTGTAGCTTCCTTCAAGTTGAAGCCTGAGAACAGGGGGTTGGATCCTCCTTCTAGTTGTAGCTGGAGAATTGGGAAGTTGGTGCTTCCTATGAATGAATTCTTGATATATAAAAGAAAGCATTATGTGGTTTTCTCCCATTTGGGTTTCCACGTAAATATTGGTGTATTGTTTTCTTTGTGTGATGTTGATGTGATGTTGATGTGAGGCTACTTATGTTTACATGCTTATGATATATTTATTGTATACATTCATAGATGATACATTGATGATATACTACCAAGCACTATTGGTAAAGATAAATAATATATACTATGGTTAAAAGTAGAACAATTGTTATTTATTGATTCATGCCCCCTCTTAGTAATCCAACAGACTATTGAATCCTCAATATGACTAGGGTGGGTACATTGACTAGGGAGACTTCCAGGGGACCCAATATTCTCAATACATACATCCTCAAGGTAAAGAGATTCATTTTGGGAAATACATTTTTTTTTCTTCTAGCTATTGTCATTTATTGTAGAATGTAGGAGCTCTTGTTTAAAATACCATGTGTTACTGAAAATTTATAGTGAGTTTTATTTCACAATGTCATAGCCTATAGGGAACACAAGCCTGCTCTTGCATATCAGAATAAGAAATTTAGGTTTCCAGCCTAGCCTATGTTGGTAGGGCTGCTTAAGCAAAGTCAAAGTCCAATGGGGTTTTGTAGTAGTAAATAAATCTACATTGATTTTGAGCTCGAAAATCTCTAGGATTAAAATAGTTTTTTGTTTATTAGGAACTCACATTTTCATGATGGCTTGGGAAATTTAAAATAGTTTCTATGAATTTTGTATCACCACTATCTACTTGTTAATGATTTTACTCATGAAAATGTCAGTGATCCCAATCTATTTGTGAATGATTTTTGTAGATTTTAACCTTGTACAATATTTTACTGCAAACAAATTTTCAATAAAAGAAAAGAAAAGATACAATAGCAAATACACAAATTACAAAAATATTTTTCCCTTGGAAACCCGACCGGGAAAACCAACATATTATATATTCATTCATAGTGATACATTGTTTACAATACAATATACATATAGGAGCCAGTGGCATACAAAACCCTAACCCAATGACCTAGATTAGTCAACAACCCTAATTTCTTAACCGAAAATAGAAAACCATCGGGAAAAACCATGTGCCAAAAAACCTCCCAACAATGGACACGAAAATCAAGGTGACACGAAAAATGATGCAAAAATGTGGCACGTTACCTGAGGCAAAAACAAAATTCTCAGTGATCCTGGGTACTGTCCAAATCACCCTCCTCAAAAGGATTCAATAAAACCACTTGCAATGGATGTGAGCAGTAAAATTCCATTAATCTATCATTGTGTGTTGTGAAGAGAGGGCAGACCCTACGCCTAAGGATGTCAGTGTTGGTTAGAATTCACTCCTTCTATTAGTCTTTGGCTGACCCAGGTTCAAATCTACTATGGTTTCCAACAAAACCCTCCTAAAACTATCATCCCTCCTAGTAAAACAGAAGGAAACACAATGCACAAGATGCATTGTGTAGTCTCACCCAAGAGAGTTATTATGGGTGGATACAATGCTCAGGTGCTTGTAGCCTGGGAATGAGTGGGGATATGAAATTAACCTCTGTGATATTCATTTATTTTATCTAACATTCAACTTATGTGGATTAATCTATCATTATTACTCATGCATGTAAATTAACATATCTAGCTAAGTCATCCATACATGTTTCTAACATCTAATCATTAACATCAAAGGAGATACACAACATTCAATCACATAACACATGATATACCATGGTTCACCCCTCCTGGGATACGTCCATAAATATTTGGCTTCTCTTCTCTCTTATTATTATGTTTCCAAAACTATAACTCCTCGCACATTACAAATCTTCATCAAAATAGGTTGAGATCTACAATGAAGTGGACTAGATCACACCAGGCTCCTCGGCCTGTGATCTAACCCTCAAGATATACCTTGTGTTCTCTCCTCAGCTCAAAAACATACAACATAGATCAGAGACATCATAGTAACAATGACCAAAATCATGACCTTCGACTCTCGACCGAAGAACCCGAACCCCGACCTAGACCTCCTAGGTGCCTATTTATACATGTTTTTGGCCTACCGACCATTACATATTCTTACCAAAACCCTAACCCTAGCATGGTTATGTATTATTGCACGCGTGCCTCACATGATTTCCTCCTCTTCTTGTGTGTGTTGCTTTTCCTTCCAGTTGTCTTTTCCTTCCTTATGCTTTATTCTCCAAAATTATTATTTATTCCAAAATCAGCCTACACCCAATAGGCCCCCAACACTAATATGTGGCTCGTCCCGAGCCACCTAATCATTGCGTTCCCCTTTGACAACATCTTCTAGACTATGGAACTTGTCTATCAGTCCATTTCCTTGTGTCTGGACCTGCACGACCTTTTTTGTAAGCGCTTTTAAGTTCTACACTGTGACTTCCTCCTGAACCATGGTTGTGCATTCCACCTATGTCTATGCCATGTTCTTCTTCTCTACCTCCAACTGTGCGATCATATATGTTGCTTTCTCTTGGAGGGGTTCCATCTGTGCGTGTCTCTCCTATTTGTGTGCCTATGTTGTCTTTAGTTCAACCTCTAATCTATTTATCTCCTACGTTCCTTTTAAATGCTCAATGATGTTCATCGTCTTCTACCTCTACTTGAGGTCTTGGATTTCGTCACTAATCCTATCTTCCTATTGGTCCCACTGCTAGACCTGCTCATCTTCCTCCAATGCTTTCCAAAGTTGCATTGTTCTGTCAAACAATTTTACTACAGTGTTAACTTGTTTCTCCAACTCTTCTAGTTGGAGTGAAACTTCTTCTTTCCTCTACTCCCTAACCTCTGGTGGAGTCATCAGAGTTAGCCTTTCCTTGATTTCCTCAATCTGTTTCCTGTATTGGTCGATAGTTTGGGCAATATGATTTAGTTTTTCCTTTGTAGTTGGACTCTCGGCCTGCGCGTTGTCCGAAAGGTGGTTGTATATTGTTGTCACCCCCTGATCAATTTTATTTGTGCGCTCTTTTTATTCTTTGGTCTCAAACTTTACTTGTTAGAGCACGAGATCCAATTCTTCCTTGTTAGTTTTTGTTTCTTGCAATTCTTTTTCATCTATCCTTGCGCATGACTACACCTACTGCATGATGTTGACTTGGAGTCTGTACAACACATTTTTTGGTATCTTAGCCAATACCATGTCAACCTATGCTACATATTTCAGTGGTGTCTGTGCTGGGGTTTCATCCATTTGCAACATGTCACTGGTTATGTTGAATGTTGGACTCACTTGCACAGTTGTGTGAATCATGTGTTCGGTTTGTGGAGTAGTCCTTGTCTCCTATGTTGTTTCTCCTTCGAGAACGGATGTTGTTCCCCTTTTCTACCTCTACACGGTCCTGATTTTCTCGAGGACCTATATTATTCCATCCATGTTGTCTTGTATCTTCCCCCTTTAATGCTTTTCTTCTTCAAAGTCTTCTATGACATGGTCTTACACCTTCTTAGCCACAAGATCAATATTGTGCTCTGTGGTTGTATATTTAGGAAGCTCTTCATGTGCCTTCATCTTCTTGCATGTTCCTCCTGACTGAGAAATCCACCGCTTAGGTGGCCCTGGTTCTTGGGGGGTAGATGTTGAGGGGGTTCCTTGTGTTCCCATAGCCCCTACTCCTTTCTCTTTTTATTGCGAGGCAGTTTCCTTCTTTCCTTCATGCACATCCTTTTTTTTGACCATGTGTCCTTCTTTTCTGTGCCCCCCTTCTTTTGTTGCACTGACTTTTGTGTTGGTTTCATATTTTTGGGTGCAACTTTGTCTTCGACAGGTGTCTCAGTTTGTTCTGCATCCACCTCCATGCCCTTAGGTATCTCCTGATATAAGACTGGGATCTTCCAGTCATCGAGCCAATATCTACGTCTTCCTCTGTGACACAATATATCATATGGAGCCAATCCTTTCCTAGATCCCTGCACACTTGGATCCACATGTTGTTCTTAGACGCCTTGAATTTAGCGACGTCCTTAAATTGTGCAACTGCATCTAGATTTATTCTCTAAGTGTTGGCAATACTCTCTTGGATCTCTATGAAGTACCTAGGAAAGGTACATGTGTTTGTGCTTATGTTCTTGGTGTCGGAGTTGCTCCCTAATGATGTGTATTGAGCTGCACGACACCGACCTATTCAGCTGCAAATTTATGAATATGGGGGTTCTCTCCACCCCATCTGCATGATCAACATGAGTAGCCATGAGTAGTGTAACTCTATGCCAAGGTCTTGCACATATTTTTAGTCCTCCATGAATAAGTTCAACAGGTAAGGGGCCCAGCTGAGTGACATGCCATTTTCACATAGCGTTGTAGCTGCAATGACCGTGGAATGGAATTCTTCCTTGTGACACTTTCGCAACATTTTGCAGGCCATGAGCTTAGTGGCCATCCATGTCATGACATCGCTAATCCTCTTGATGGTTATACTGCGTGACCCCCTCTCTGTGCCATATGTTTTTTTCATCTCTTGTGCCAGCACATTCTCCTTGGTTTTGTCGTTGAGGTACTGCATGGGGTTCTCCCCCATTGATGAAATTCATATGATTGTTTTGATTAGCTCCATGTCTATGGAGACAAGTTGCTCCATAAAGAGGAATCCTCCATGGAGAACCATTATCAATTGCTTGATGCAGTTGTTCAACTCGTCCCCCCTCCCAAAGTGAGGAATCTCCAGCAGGTGGAGGATCCTAGTGTTTTCTAGGCCAAATTCCCATGGCTTTCGTTGTAGGACAAGGTATCCAAAGGGTCATATCCCTATGTTATCCAAATAGACCTGTTGTGCAAATTCAGATAATTTTCCCTCGTCGGCCACATCATGGTCTGGGTACCTCAGTTTCTCCATGCAACCTAGAAGTGTTGGCATGGTTTTCACTTCTTCTGGAACGCATGAGAGCACAATTGTTGCATCCGCCTGCCAACGTGGAGACTGCACCATAGGATGTTTTCCCTTCCACCTTTGTTGTTGACTAGAGGACCCTACCTCCATCGATATCCTTTCTATATCAGAGTTTGGTTGGCTAGTGATATCCTCTACCTGACCCTCCTATTGTTGTGCAGTTTCAACTACGGTGTTTTTGGATATTTTCACCTTTGTTTGTGTAGTAGCTTGGCCATTTACCTACGGGGCCCCTTCAGTCGTCGTGGTTTTTGATGGGTTTCCTGTATTGTGCGTGGGATGTCCCTGCTCACTGTTGGCTGGGTCGACTTCCATGGCCAACGTGGCTGGACCCTACATTTCCTCCACCACTAGCGTAGGGTTTATGGGAGCTTCATCAACGATGAAATTGCATCGATGTCGATGAATTCCTTGGGCTGTCTAGTTTCTAGTTCGAGTTCTACTACCTCCCATGGTGCCCTACTACTCTGTGTTTTCCTCCCTGCCTGGTTCAACGCACCTATTTTTGGTGCTGCCATCGTGGGTAGTGATTGGTTTTCACTGACTAACTCTTCACTGGTTCACCCTGTGTCAATTCACTTCGGCTCTGCGTGCTCTATCTCTCTACAATTTCACAATTTCACAATGGGTCTTACATTGCCTGTGTTCCCCTTTATATAGTCCAGTCATGAAGCTTCTCGGAGAAGCTTCCCCAAAATTGATTAATTTAATGGTACTTTATTCGTACTTTTGCAATGAACTTCATAATTACTGCCAGTTGGTGCCTTTATCGTAACCGCAATTTTTCAAATTTCCTCCTTTTTCCCATAATTGTTGCCAGCTTGCGCCTTTTCTCCATAACTGCCATTTTTCAAATTCCACCTTTTCTGACCATTGAGCCTTTTTCCAGTGCATTGAGTTTTCCAAGTACAGGTATGTCATTTAATCGTTGCGTGTGGACTTTTTCTTGTCTTCGCACTAAGTCCATTTTTTCTATGCGTTGTCTTCTGATGTCTCGCACGGTATCTCCATTGTTGTTTTTGTTATGAGGGAAAAACTCTCTATGGCTAGGGTAAACCACAAAAGATAGGTATGACTGCAGAAATCAACTCAATTCCAACATATGTTATATAAACTAATGTGCAAGATAAGAAAGAGGCCTACCTTGATCCAACATTTGATGATGTTCCACCATTGAGCACTTCGACCCAAAGCTTTATACCTGCAACAAGTTTCCAACAAACAAGCAGAGAAAGAATATAGTGATAATATAAAGGGGTTAGCACATTAGATAGCATAATCCATTAATAAACATAACAAACATTCCCATGGATAATAATCATATATTTGCATGATACCAATTGGATGGGAAAGGAGTATTTCTATTAATAAATGGTCAGCAGAAGCGAAAACATTACAGACTTCCATGTCGGCACAATTTGAAATCGAGAAACCAATTTCCTTTTAGCTGGGTCTCCACCACTTCAATCCTCCATCAAAGGCAAGCTCATAGAAGGGAGACAATGAGGTTCTCTCAACAATATGGGAAGAGCTTGGGGGCTGAACATTGTGTTCAGACTTGAGGGACAAAAGGATGCAAACTCAATGTGAAGTAATTTCTCCAGAGTAACTTTTCTCTCAAAGTTGAATGGTTTCTCCTCTTTTCCATAGTTCGGAATTGGCTCATTTATATCCTTCAAATGGAACTGAAGGGCCAAGTCAGAATGTTTCCAGTATATGGAAGGCCAAGGATTAGAGATCTCCTATCGTGACATGGAAACCCAACTTCATTTTTGTATTTTCTGGCACAAATCCCAATATACATGGGCTATAGTGGAGAAACCTACATATACACATTATGTATAGTAGATAGGGAGCATATATGTGGATAATTACTTATTTTTATCTCTGGAATCATCAAAAAGGGATGACAAGTCTACATAGGGAAATGGAAAAAGGCCCTCTGTGCAAGATTTCAATGGTGAGGCAAATATTTCTATAACAGATCCCCCTAATGTGTGAGATCAAAGGAGTAACTATAATGGCCGAAATACATTATAAACAACCCAGAAGTGGAGTGATGGGAACCCAGTTGGAAAGACTAGTTTCTCATTACATTTTGCACTGACTTTACATACATGGCTGCCCATAGAATAAAATGCAGATCCATGTGGAAAATATACCAAATAAGTGTTCATGGCCATGAATAGGCAAATATACAAATGCAGTTATATGCCACAAGATTTCATAGTCACAAACAAGGCCCAGTAGTACTGTTGGTCACTATAATTGCTTAATTAATTTTAAACAACCAAGTGAAACATAAATTATCAACCCAGGGAAGTATTTTATTTCAAAGATAACCATGCACTATATATACTCAATTCCAAAAGCAACTTAGTGTTGTAGTAAAAAAACTTATACTAATCTCACTTACTTAACTGAAGTTCTGTATTAAATCACAAGAAAGTAACTTCCCTACTGCAAACCTTGAAAGATTAATCTAAGAATCCTGGATTACATTTAAAATAACATTTGCAATGGGAAAGAACAACTATTCTGCAATTAGAGAACAGGACCCTTACTCTCAACAGAGACTTCAGCATTAACACTCTTTCATGAAAACAACAATGCAGAAAACAATTAACTCTATCTAACAGGAAACAAAGCCACCTAGTTCCTTTCTTTCTGAGCAGGAGCCTTGAGCTTTACTTCCATTTTGCACACTTGTGAGGTTGAGGTCTACAGAGAACAGAGCAATCTGATCCCTTCCTTTCTGAGCAGAGATCCCTAACCCAGTTTCTGGCTAGCACTAATGAAAGTTTCCAGAGGATAGGACGTTTTGGTTCTTTCCTTTCTGAGTAGAAACCCTTAACCCAATCCCTGGTTGACACACTTGCAGAGGTAAAGGAAATCTACAGAAGACAAGGTGTTGTGATTCCTTCCTATGTGAGTAGGAACCCTTTAACCAAATCTCTGGCTAGCACACTTGCTGAAGGAAATGAAACCTACAGAGGTCGAGGTAATTGGATTCCTTCCTGTCTGAGCAGGAACCTCTTAACCGAACCCTTGGCTAGCACACTTGCAGCAGTAAAAGAATCCTACAGAAGGTATGATATTCCGATTCCTTTATGTCTGAGCAGGAACCTTTAATCAAGTCTCTGCTAGCATAAAATCATCACACAAGATTGTTGATAAAAAGAATTACAAATTCCATTCAATAAACTAAGACAGAATTAGTAGTGTTTCAGCAAAGTGAAATTCATAAAACAGTGTTTCAGCAAACGACAATAAACAAAGCATGAACAGAAATTATACTAACACACTTCTAACTAATGGGTGAATCTTGTGATGAAGGTGGGCCCTCCCTTCTCACAAGAT
>ML827404.1:67638-89198 GCA_009831015.1 Picea engelmannii | reverse complement strand
TCATGCATTCTTTTTATCTAAAGAAAAGAAATCACAAGTGCTTTTGAAATCTATAGCTATCTTCCCCGGCAACGGCGCCAAAATGTTGGTCACTATAATTGCTTAATTAATTTTAAACAACCAAGTGAAACATAAATTATCAAACCAGGGAAGTTTTTTATTTCAAAGATAACCACGTACTATATATGCTCAATTCCAAAAGCAACTTAGTGTTGTAGTAAAGAAACTTATACTAATCTCACTTACTTAACTGAAGTTCTGTATTAAATCACAAGAAAGTAACTTCCCTACTGCAAACCTTGAAAGATTAATCTAAGAATCCTGGATTACATTTAAAATAACATTTGCAATGGGAAAGAACAACTATTCTGCAATCAGAGAACATGACCCTTACTCTCAACAGAGACTTCAGCATTAACACTCTTTCATGAAAACAACAATGCAGAAAACAATTAACTCTATCTAACAGGAAACAAAGCCACCTAGTTCCTTTCTTTCTGAGCAGGAGCCTTGAGATTTACTTCCATTTAGCACACTTGTGAGGTTGAGGTCTACAGAGAATAGAGCAGTCTGATCCCTTCCTTTCTGAGCAAGGATCCCTAACCCAGTTTCTGGCTAGCACTAATGAAAGTTTCCAGAGGAAAAGACGTTTTGGTTCTTTCCTTTCTGAGTAGAAACCCTTAACCCAATCCCTGGTTGACACACTTGCAGAGGTAAAGGAAATCTACAGAAGACAAGGTGTTGTGATTCCTTCCTATCTGAGTAGGAACCCTTTAACCAAATCTCTGGCTAGCACACTTGCTGAAGGAAATGAAACCTACAGAGGTCGAGGTAATTGGATTCCTTCCTGTCTGAGCAGGAACCTCTTAATCGAACCCTTGGCTAGCACACTTGCAGCAGTAAAAGAATCCTACAGAGGGTATGATATTCCAATTCCTTTCTGTCTGAGAAGGAACCTTTAATCAAGTCTCTGCTAGCATAAAATCATCACACAAGATTGTTGATAAAAAGAATTACAAATTCCATTCAATAAACTAAGACAGAATCAGTAGTGTTTCAGCAAAGCGAAATTCATAAAATAGTGTTTCAGCAAACGACAATAAACAAAGCATGAACAGAAATTACACGAACACACTTCTAACTAATGGGTGAATCTTGTGATGAAGGTGGGCCCTCCCTTCTCACAAGATTCCCCTGAAACAGAAAATCTTAGAGACTAATAATCAAAGCAGTCTTATATTCATCTGTTGAAATATCACATTACAAATTGAAAGAATAGAACACGTCCGGCTTCTCTGTAGTTGCTTCAATACATCAAAACTTGGATATCTCGAATGGTGAGTTCCTCTGATTTAAAGAGGAAATCCCTTCGATACAATCATTACAATACATCTCAATCCTATCCTAGATCGGATCTTCTTTCTAAATCAGCATAGGATGTCCTGGGTTCACGCAACCGAATGCTATTACAGGAACCGAGCGAGGTATTGCTGTTACGGCTGGTGTAACAGCTTCTTCTCATCGTTGCTGGTGTTGTTTCAGCATCGCAATTCACGGGTTGTTTCAACCACGTGAATTGCGTGCTGACTGTGTTGACTGCTGACTGTGGCGGCTTCCTCGTGTTTCAGCATTGTCGGTTCTGGCAGTTTCTTTTGTGTTTCAGCATCTGCAACTCTGGACTGTGTAATAGCTCTGTGTTTCAGCATCTTGCGACCTCGGACTGTGTAGTTGCTCCGTGTTTCAGCATCTGTGACCTCGGACTGTGTAGAAGCTCCGTGTTTCAGCATCTACGACCTCGGACTGTGTAGCAGCTCCGTGTTTCAGCAATAGGCCTTGAATGAAAATCTACGGTTTTGGACACTTATGCATTTCTAATCAATGGTTAAGTACAAAAGTGATGTAAAATATTATGCAAAACAGATTAAGCATATAGTAATGAGAAAGTACGTTGTATACCTTGGAATGATCAGATGAAGTGATATTATGAGTCTAAATACAAGTGATGAAGGGTATAATAAGGGCAAAAGGTATGGGCAAAAAGGTGCATAGTGTGGTCCTAACAAGTACCAGTCTCAAAACCAATCTGAAGATATTAGTATACAATGGCATACAATCTGATCTCCCATGAGTACTGAAGTCAAAAGAGGTATTGGTCCAATGAAAAGGAAGCAACATCTCAGGAAATATGCGGCCACATAGTGATGTCTTCAAGTCTTCTACACTATCCGCCAAAGGTGCAATTCTACATCATGTGAATAAAGAAGTTGAGGTTGAACATAATGAGACATCATTTGATTACTGGTCATTGAGGTATACTGTTAACAAATGTGAGACAACCTACTGATAATGAAAGTAAGTATAAAGGCACCAAGTAAATTCCTACAAGTGTGAATACAGGAGTTGGTTTTGAACACCCGAGGAATCCATTGATCAGGAGACATTGATGTATTCTCATCTGTCAATGGCGAGAGAGCCTGCCACTAATGACTGCAAGCCTCAAGGTACTCATAAAACTCTAAGTCCCATATCCAGAATAAATGTGATGGATTCGATGGACAAAGACTCACTGAAAGGAGAGAATTAAGGCATCTCTCATCAGTAAGCACGAGGAACAAAGAAGGAGCTTCATGATTTGGTGGAAATCGAACGAAGAACATGTTCACGAACCAATGACCCTATGCATCTTTGGCATGTGCCAAATGCAAGAGGTACATGAAATAGACCCTCTGAATAGCAGCCAATAATGAAAACTGCTGACAAAGGCGAGGAAACCACCAATAAGGCTAATGACATCCAAGACACTGCATGAATCCCAAAGTGTGAATAGATCTCTTACCGTCAAACACAAGGGAAACTACCCAGTCAATGAACAATGATGAAATGTCGATTGTTGGTTTCAAGGTTACCTACCAATGATGAAAGTAGGGCCAGGGTGCATGATAAAACCAAAGTATCACGTGACTCTGAGACAAATTGAGGGTATGGCCGACATTATAGACTTCCTTTGAACAAGATCACGAGACATATGGTAGACTCTGATAGCATAGGCTCAATGATATAACCATGACATGCAGGAGGCATCAATAATGTTCTCCATAGGGACTGGAAGAATAACCAATCGATAGAGAAAACTCTGTAATGAGATCAACTTCCTAAGGCCATGCTAAACCCAAAATTATGATGAAACAAGGACTCAATAACTTTGTTCTTTGTTCAAAGGCAACATGACTGCTGCCAAATATAATATAGTACTCCCTTCCCACCCATATATATATTTTTTTTTCATAACAAATGAATGTTATGATACAGAGGAGGAAACGAGTGTCGCAAGTAAGAAAAACTAGTTCCAGCAGTGGAACGTACCTATGTTCAGTGCAAGGAAATGCATGTAGGAGATGGACACTTGGGGTGATGTTCCCTCCTGGGTATAGGGTGTCAAATTGTGAAGGATGTAAACAAGGCTCTACTTGGTTGAGGATGCAAAATTGCTTAGGCAATGGTTTATAATGCAAAGTGAGAACTGACTAAAGGCTCAATAATGTAAGCAAGGGCATGAGATGCAATAACAACTTGACACCAAAAAATGTCCTTTTTTATGTCTTTTAGTCTACTTGGTGTGAAAAAGGGGTAAACTTGTGCCAAATAGACGTCCTTTCTAGTCCGATTTGTGAGTGTGAAAGAGACAAGTTCACTTGACAATCCTTTCACTTTTTGAAAACAAGTTGGAAAAGAGCTTAAATTAAACTTGGTTTGGGATTCTATGGGGTGTAAGGCTGCATGTGTATGAGTGAGAAATGAGGCTCATCATAAAGCCATGTATCAACTATAATGGACTCTCGGTCTTAAGGAAAAAATCTCAGCATGGGCACCAAATAATAAAGGGGATCTAACTAAGGCACCCATGTTAGATAAGTCTCTACCACTTGTTAATGACACTACTTATAGTATATGGAAGGTTTTGTGTTGCAACAAATGGGTTTGTACCTAAGGCGTAAAAAATGGTAGACGATGGATAATGAAAAAATGCATGATCGAGTGAATACCTATCCTATATGCTAGGTTCTGAAAATACCCGCCCGAGGTGACGAACGACCCACATAACATATAAATCCACAATAAATCTAGGTCAAAACTACAAAATCCATCTCAAACCACTCTTGTATTAGTCCATACGGTGAAAAAATGGCGCGAAACTATAGAAAGTGGGTAAAAATAGCTTATAAATAGTAATAAAATTGAAAATTACTATACCATTTTGATTTTTACCCAAATAGTGCAAGTTTGGGCCAAAATACCTCCAATATTCAAATGGTGATTGCGGGAGCATCAAGCAATGAAATCATGAACCATCTGGATCAGGTAAATCTACATCTCTTTCTCTTCAATTTCAGTGGATTACATTTTTGAATTAGGTTCCAATTTTTTAGTTTTTAAGGGAGAAAATTAGGAATTTCGGTGTACACGGGCTGCCTTTGTTTAGGTCGCATATAGGACGAGGTATATGCATCTATTTGAACCACATGGAGCATATATTGAGCCCTACAATGATTGTATTCAAAGGAATCCATGTAAATGAATGCAAATGACTAAAAAGAAGGGTTCTAACTCAAAAATTGATTTTTCCTTTGTAGGATGTTTCTTGAATGGAGAGAATGAGAGCATGAGGAGGTAGATGCAACTGTGGATCAAGATCCAGTGGCTCAAGTGGCTCTAAAAATATGTGGCTTGTATATGTTTTGGGCTCTTAAAGGAATGAGGGCCCAAGTGAGGTTGTTGGAGATGTTGGTGGGTTACTGGGACCCTGATAGTGAAAGCTTTATCCTTGATGGACAACCATTGAGGATCGAAGTAGAGGAAATCTACTTCTTGATGGGTCTATCATGCCGAAGAGAGGTTGTAAACCTCAAGTCACACGGAGCAGTGTGTGGGATGAAGATAGAGGAGTACATTGATGCCCATTATGTAGCAGGGACTCCAAAGGTGGGAAGCCAACTCCCCATCCAGGAAATAAATAACCTCAGTTTGAACATCTTGTGCTTGTGCTTACTAGGATCACAGGTTTGGCCTCATTACATCAAGCATTGAGGCCACTCATGTTCTATTCAGTACAGTGTATGAGACCCATTGTCTATGACTGTTGTACCTCACTACTGACCAATATAAAAGGTCAGTTGACAAAGTGAAAACATGGGAGTAAGAAAAACTTTGGGTTTGCCTATATCCTATGTAGTTTTTTTTTTGAGTAGGTTCTAGGTCTCGGGCCTAGAATTGAGATACTTCCTAGAGGACCACTCGATCCAGCCATGGCGCGGTGGACTGAGGTCATGAGATGACAGGGAGGAGGTAGGGTTCCAACACCCTACAACGATGATTTCTTTTACTAGTGGTGGCAACAAGTCCTTTCTTTGGACGACTATCCCTATGCAGGGATCAACTTCAGAGGAGATATAGACATGCCACTCCCACCAAGAACTGCCTACTGGGACATAGGTAATTTTTTTTTTAAATATTTCATTTTTTTGTATTTTTGTATTAAGAAACAAAAATATTTTTGGATGGTGCTTAAATATTAACTAGATACTCGTGTAACACATATGTGGGTCTACGACGGCCAAAGGGATTCCCTCAATATAGATGGAGGAACCTGGGAGATGAGGCGGCAGGAGGAGAAGTGGAGAGAGTCCTACAAAACGTGCAGGGAAACCTCTCTCGTTTGACATAGAGGATTCCAATGGTTCAGGTAGAGGATCTACCTGTAGCTATGCAGCGACAAGTGGTTGGTGTACCTAGCGCATGGGTATGACTCTTCCGATGTCTCACAAATGTTGTGGTTTTCTACCATGACACACATCCGGCACCATAAGTGTAGATGTCGTGGGATATGTATATCGATTGTATATGTGTATTGAGGGTTTTAGCCCCAATTTTGTAATACAAACACCATATTTTTTGAAATATATAACAAGGGATCTTCAGCTTTACTTATATCTTACAATGTGTACATTGACGTGATGGTTTGCTTTGCTTTATTAACGTGACAAATTCCAATCTAAAAAATAATTAGCATCGGCATCAGATACATGATTAGAACTCCTAGGAATGTGATAATATGTAATAAAATCAAATTGTTTTTCTAAAACATGTACCCATAGGAATCGACGGAGTAAAGTAGGATCATGCACGTGGTAACTACCATTCAATTGACATACTACTAATTGTGAATCCATGCAAACCTCTAAAGAGAGAATACCATGTGAGATAGCATCACGCAAAATTTCTATGACGATGCTATATTCAGACACATTATTCATGGATGGCCCTAGGCATACGCCACTTGAAGACACCAGTAGACCCTCGGGAGAGTAAACCATCCAAGCGGTGGAATCCAAGTTCCGTGTATGACGACTAGATCTATCTGTGAATCCTAGGTAGACCAAAGACTCCGTTGACATCTACCAACAAAGGGAAAACTCGATAAGCAAGTTAAAGACAAAAGAAAGGGGAAAATATATGTATATACACTAAATTACATTAGTATACAAAGAGTTTCACCTAAGCCTAGGGCTCAAGCGTAGTATCTTTGTAAGTAGAGCCCATTTCTGGGCTCGGCCAACTTATTCCCTTCATAATCTTCTAACTCATAGGATCCTTTTTCTAGAACACGTTGCACGATATAAGGATCGTGCCACATGGGTTTAAACTTGCCTACCCCCAGTGGTTCTTTGGCTTGATCATACAAGAGGACCAAGTCACCCTCATCATATGACTGAGGACAGACAGACTTATCGTACTAGACCTTGACACATTTCTTATTCACCTAAATAGTTGTAAAGGAATCTCGACGCTGCTCGTCAAGACTCTCTAGGTGTATAAGGTGTCACTCTAAATCTGAAGTGTTAGGTAGGAGCTCGACTGCCAACTTAAGAGAAGGGATTTTGCATTCAACAGGAAGAATCGACTCCACACCATGTACTAATTGGAAAGGGGAAAATCTTGTGGCAGTCTTAACTGAGGTTCAGTATGCCCAAAGTGTGGGATATAGCATGATGTGCCAATTGGAATTACTTCGACTGACATTTTTCTGCAAAATGGTCTTGAAAGACTTGTTAATGGCCTCTACTTGCCCATTTTCTTGGGGGTAATAAGGAAAATAATGACCATGTATAAACCCCATCTTAGATTCTAGTTCTTCTATCATCTCATTCTGAAAGTGACTGCCATGATCAGTGACAATATCACTTGGGATATCGAACTGGGTGGTAATTTGGTTGAACACGAAGAAGGTTGCAGTCTTCCCATCGGATTTCACAGTAGGCATGGCCTTAGCCCACTTAGTAAAGTAGTCAATGGCCATGATAATGTGATGATGCCCCCCAGTCAAAGTTGGGTTGCAATCAAAGAAATATACCCCCCACTTGGTGAAGGGACCGACGGTAATGACTTTGTGAAGAGGGTTTGGATGTGAGTGCATTTTCTAAGTGAACACCTAGTAGGGGTGACACTTCTTAATTGCTTCAATACAATCTTTAAAGATAGTAGGCCGGAAATAACTAGCTCACAATATTTTTTGGGCTGTCACAAGCCCGGATAGGTGACCACCACAAGCCCCCTTGTGGCAATCATTTAGGACTGACTCAACCTCTTTGGGAGTTAAGAACGATGCAAGATATCATCTATTCCTTGGTGATACAAAGTGTCGTTGACGATAGTGTACTTTTTGGCTTGGTATCTAATACATCATCAACCATCTTGCGAGAGATGTTGAGCGAACTTCAAGGTTTGAAGATATAAGACAATGTCTCCATACTAGGGGTCAAATGATGAGACAAGGAAAATATTTTCGTCCACAAATGAATCAACATGGATAACATCCTCATCTAACCATGGAAAATCGGATATTAACTCCGCAAATACTAGTGATTTCTTGGACTTTGCCAAAGCGAAGTCGAGATCAAATTCTTGTAACTTGAGAATCCATTTATTATATTTCCCCCTTATGATACGCCTAGTAAGGACATATTGAAACAGATTGACATCAACAACCACCATAGTCTTGCAAAGTAATATATAGTGACGTAAACGTTGGACTCTGTGAACGAAAACCAAAGATAGCTTTTCAACATGAGAGTAATTAATCTTAGGACCGACTAAATTTTGACTACGCTAGTAGATGACGTGCTCATGGAGCTCATCATCCTCCTGAACTAAAACCATACCAATCGTCTCCTTAGACACGGCGATATAAAGCAAGTAATCTCTATTGTAATCAGGAGACATCAGCAGAGGGGCCGATACTAAGGATTTCTTTAAAGCATCGAAAGACTCCTAGGCTCGCTCATCCCAAATAAAAGGGGTGTCTTTCTTCAAGAGGCACATGCAACCCTTAGTGATATTGGCACAATTCACTATAAACCAATGTAGAAAGTTAGCTTTCCCCTATAAAACCCTAAAGTTGTCTAATTGTGTGTGGGGGAGGCAATTGAAGTATTGCCTCAACCTTGAGAGGATCTACCATGATCCCAGTCTCAGAAACTAGGAATCCTAGGAGACAACCAGACCTAACGCAAAAGATGTATTTGTGAGGGTTCAAACATATTCTATAGTAATGAAATCTTTCAAAACCAATCTGAAGGTGGATAACATGATCCTCTCTCTTGCGAGAGTGAGCAGAAAGATCATCAAGGTAAGCTTTGACTATGTGTTTAAGATCATGAAAAGAGAAAGTCATGGCACGTTGGAAGGTTTCCCCAACACTTTTAAGTCCAAAAGGAATTTTCTCGTATGCAAAATTACCCCAAGGAAAAATAAATTTCGTCTTGTGCTGGTCCTTAGGTTTGATTTGGATTTGGTTATATCCTAAAAATCCGTCCATAAAAGAAAATATTTCTCTTCCTGCACACTCATCGAGAATTTGATCAATGAAAGGTGTGGGGAAGTTATCTTTAGGACAAGCCTTGTTCAGGTCGCAAAAATCCATACATACACAGATAGTTCCTTGCTTTTAATTCATAGGAACAGCGTTGGATACCCATTCAATCAAAGGAACTGGGTAGATGAAGCCAACATTAAGCAGCTTCTCCACCTCTTCTTTAATAGCAGGGGCCTTCCTAGAATTCATAGCTCTAAGACGTTGCCTAACAGGTTTAGCATCTGGATAAGTTCTAATCTCATGTTCGACAATACGAGGGTCGATTCCTGGCATCTCTTCATATGACCAAGAAAACATGTCTCAAAATTCTTTGAAGAGTTCGGTGTAGATCATAATTTCTTTTGGCAAACAATCTGCACCTATATTTACATTTTTAATCTTCCCAGGGGTATGAGAGATATCAATTGTGACAGTAGGAGAAATACTTGCCATGTTTCCTTCGGCATAAATTTCATGCGTATCAAGTGGAACTACAACATGACCAACTATCTCACTCAAGGTAGACCGAAAATCATCTTGTTCGATTCTTTCAAGACTTGGGAGAAAATAAGATCGATGATGCATATCATCCCAAGGTCTATCAGAACCATTCATGGCTTCGAGGATGGCTTCATCTGAAGGAAAATTCTCATCTAGGAAATCATTTGAAAAAGATAACAAGGTGGACCATACATGCCTAAGAATGGGATCGTCCTCGTCCATCGATGAGGTGATAGGATCGAGATCGATGGAAGAGTCAAGAACAACTTGATACACAATCTCCATTGTCGATAGCAGTATGGCCATGCCAGCATGAAACTGACCTTCACAAGATGAAGTTGGGGAAGGTAGGGTCCATGGATCACTAAAATAAGAAGTGCAGAAAGGAATGGACCCCCCTATCAAAACATTCCTACTAGACATGGAAACAACTTGGTGATTCAATGTCGAGAATTCAAAAGTAACCATAAGGGAAGAATACATTCCAACACCGATATTTTCAGTTGTCGGCTGAGAATTGTCGATCATAGGGATGAATCATCCAACATATGAATTAGGACTAGAATACGCAAAGGATAACTGATTGATCATCACAATCTTCCCTTGATGAGGAAAGCAAAGAGTACAAAAGATGGACGATACGATAATGACCATAGCATAGGTCCAATTGCATCCTAGTAACTGGTTATAATCAAGAGGCACATCAAATACCTCTACCTCCACCTCTACCGTATTCCCACCTAACTGGACTGGAAAGGCAGAGAGAATACCATGAGGGAGGAAGGAATGACCATTGAAGGTAGTCAACATGTCTGATGACTTGGAAAGAGTCGAAGAATCAAGATCTTTCTGATAGACCAGGGACATCACACAAGTGGAAGCACCTTCATCAACAATCACACGTTTGATGATATACTTGGAATACTCCATGTGGATTTGGAAGGCCCCATGGTAAGGTAAGCGAGGCTTCACATCTGTGACATCAAACTTGATAAATTTTGAGCCACTAGGTTCAAGAGATCCTATGGTAGAGAGTAAGGCATTCTTCTATGAGGGACACGTATGGAGTACCTCCAAAGCCGACATCGCACAAGGGGTTTTGCCTAGATCCTCAACAATAGAGTAGTTCTGGGTGCCTCTAGCATTAGGTTTGTGGGTAGAGTGCTTGAGTAATCCTTTTGGAATATGAGGTGGTGGCTCTAGTTTCTCAATCTGTAAGTTCATCTCCGGAGGGGGAGGAGGATATTTTAGACCCGTACTAGCTTTTGAAGAGCTATAATCTCAAGAGCGAGTAGCTATATCAATTTTTTCATCGAGCATATTGATACAAAAATGGTCGCCACCTTGTGACGGTGGGTTTTGACTTCCACCAGCCACATTTTCAACATTAGAGGAGCTCAAGGCCATGTGTTGGTTATGTGGGAATGGATTCATCAGCACGACAGGCGGTATATTTAAAATCCTCGCATCTTCCGCAAGCTTGGGGCATAAATGTGTAAGGTGTTCATCGGTACAAAGTTTACAAGGAAACTTCACCTTACGTTTCTCTTTCTTTCCCTCTCCAACATTATTATTCAGCTTCCCATTATTATCATTGTCCTTGGGTTTATTACCATTTTTCCCACCCTTACGATTATTTCAACCTTTCCTTTTATTCCCTCCTGGTTGCTGGTCACCATTTGGGTTTTTTGATGATTGCACAGAATGCACATTCGTCGAATGAGTGGGATTACAGGACACAGATGAAGCTGGCCCTCCAGAAGACTGGCCTAGAGACAAGTTCTTCAAGTGGCTTGTCGCAAAGTCTGCAGACTTTACATTGGTGGAACCTACAATACCATCGGCATGAGATTCAGGTTTAGGGTTTGGTGAAACCTACAATACCATTAGCAGATTAAGCGTGGCCAGAAAAGGGAGGCGAGGTTGCGACATCCAGACCCAACCTCCCATGAAAGATTATGCATTGGGAATTGTGTTCCATCCAGGATTCTGGTAAGAACCATATCCTTGTCCGGAATTATAAGGCCCTCCTCAGGATGATTCATATAAGGTAGGTTGGGCATCATTCTGGCAGGAATTTTATGATGAGGATTATGAAACTTTCCCCCAGCCAGATTAGATCTGGGCTTGGGGTTATAAAAACTACTCCCAACTGGATTAGATCTAGGTTGGGGTTTTCCCAAAGTGTAAGATTGACCTCCTCTAGGTGGGAACCTAGAGGATTGAATTGGATTTATCATGCCAAAAGTATTGGTCAGAATCGACACCAAGAAGGTAGGAATATAGGACGAAACTTGTCCGCCAGGCTGGTTGTTCCACCCAGTAGTAATAGGATTAGACCCAGGGTTAAAAGCAAGAACACTTCCTAAATAAGGGTTCATTTGAGCGATATGAGAACCA
Organism: Picea engelmannii; assembly: GCA_009831015.1. Classification (NCBI taxonomy): domain Eukaryota; kingdom Viridiplantae; phylum Streptophyta; class Pinopsida; order Pinales; family Pinaceae; genus Picea; species Picea engelmannii. The sequence goes on along the minus strand of ML827404.1, from coordinate 77,389 downwards.
CCAAACGGAAAAGGAGTATAAGGAGGTGTAGTGCCCCCAAGTCCCATGCTAGTTTTAGGACCAACAGTTGGGATGGCATTCGAAAACTATGAAGTAAATTTGGCCATGCCATAGGAAAATGGATTAGAAGCCATAGGGATGGACTGAACATTGTAACTGAGCAAGTGGCCAAGCCCCCCAAAAGGGTGTGAGGAAAGAGATGGAGCATTAACTATAGGTCGAGGCATAGTACTGATAGGTGCCTCTGGTGCTGCAATTGTAGTGGTTGCAGGAGTTGAAGGGGTGCCACAAGTCTGAAAGGTGGATGTGTGTGTACCATGCCTAATAACTCTATGCCTTTTAGAAGGCAAGAACTTGAAATCCGATGGTAACTGTAACAATCGACGGGACCGACGGGGATGCTGGTTCGACTCCATGATGACTTATTACAATAAAATTCAAATGGCCAATATGCATGCAAATGAGCTAAAGTGGATGAGTGGCCTCCCTCGCTAAAGAAGGTATGTCTCATCCAAGAGGGACTTGAGAATCCCCACTAAATTTTGGAGGTAACATAATTAGTTATAGGGGCCCTCGTGGGCTTAACAACCAGTCGGTCAGACCCCCCAGAGTGGTAATCCTCCATAAAGGTTCTATGTTGTCCAACCCTTATTTGACCCAGGGTACAAGTAGAATAACCCCTGCAAGTAACCTATCAGGTACCTAAGTCAAGCAACTAATAATCCACTATATAACTGATGCACAGGCGAGCAGTCGTAAGTTTGGATCACCATATGGGCAGGGTAGAAAAGCCTAAAACCTTGAAAACACCGCCTCTCATGGAGGTATGGGGACTAGAAAGATCCCCATATACGAATGAATCCACATAAATATTTCTGACGCTAGGAAAATATCCGGGGGATATCCCTTCAACCAACTTTGGGCGACCTTGTGATTAACTCTAGTGTGAGCGAAGCCTCCTAATCTTACCAATTATACAATGAAATTCTCAACTCCCTTTATCAGAAACATATGTTGATTTAATTGCCTTGGAGAAGTTTACTCACAAAATCCTATTCCAAGGCACTAAATCCTAGACTATTGTTTGCACCCCAGAAAATAAAATCGTGACTAATCAATTTTAGTTTAAAGCGTAAATTTTATTGGCCATGATTACTCAAAAAGGTATGGAAGTGAAACTCATGATGTTATGACTCTGCAAGAAAGTAAATATGAATATAATGCAAAGTCTAACTCTAATTTTTCAATGAATGATATGCTTATAAAAATAATTCAATTTTCGATTTCAACTCTGCAATTCAGAATTAAAATGAAATCTTTCACTAAATGAGCTAATCTAATGATAAAGATTCCAAAAGACAAAAATGCCAACCAATGCAAAATGCCTATTTTTTTGTATTTTCAATATACAAAAAAGAAAATGCATGGACTGATAAGAAACTTGATATATAAAAATTCTATTGTGTATAAAAGCAATAACTTAAGAAGAATACCAAGTAGCCAAGAAAACAACCTAGAGTACAAGGAAAATAAAAAATGAAAAGATGAGAAAGACTATGCCAAAAAATTCAACTCCAAACAAGTTTCCTGTCAACCCATAAAAGCTTAAAAGGCACTACAGAGACCTAAAAAGGCTCAACAATCGTCAAATCCCACCCAGCAAACACCAAACCAAGAAAACAAACAAGGAAAATTGGTATACACGACTGTTCAGGAAAACAGAGCGTATATATGTAGCTTGCAATGAGACCGCCCATGTGTATACACAACTATCAGGGTAATAGGGCGCATACAAGCTTTAAAAGAAGGCCATGCAAGGGGGAAAAAGGATAAAAACTTAGACCCAGAGTGAACAAAATCTGTCAAGCAGAGATATGACAAGGACCATAAAGGAAAAAGAGCAATGTAAGGAGAAACAATAATTCAAACCCTTAAAAAGAAAATCTCCCCAATGGAGTCATCATTTCTGTAACAAGGGGAAAACTCTTTATGGCTAGGGTAAACCACAACAGGCAGGTATGACTACAGAAATCAACTCAGTTCCAACATATGCTATATAAATTAATGTGAAAGATAAGAAAGAGGCCTACCTGGATCCAACATTTGATGATAGTCTATCGCTGAGCACTTCGACTGAAAGCTTTATACCTGCAACAAGTTTCCAACAAACAAGTAGAGCAATCATATAGTGATAATATAAATGGTTTAGCACATTAGATATCATAATCCATTAATAAACATAAAAAACATGCCCATGGATAATAATAATATATTTTCACGATACCAATTGGACGAGAAAGGAGTATTTCTATTAATCAATGATCAGCAGAAGCGAAAACATTATAAACTTCCATGTCGACACAGTTCGAAATCGAGAAACCATGTTCCTTTAAGCTAGGTCTCCACCACTTCAATCCTCCATCAAAGGAAAGCTCATAGAACGGAGACAATGAGGTTCTCTCAATAATAAAGGAAGAGCTTGGGGGTTGAACACTATGTTCAGACTTGAGGGACAAAAGGATGCAGACTCAATGTGAAGTAATTTCTCCATAGTAACTTTGCTCTCAAAGTTGAATTCTTTCTCCTCTTTTCCATAGTTCATAATTGTCTCATTTATAGCCTTCAAATGGAATTGAAGGGCCAAGTCAGAACGTTTCTAGTATATGGAAGGCCAAGGATCAGAGATCTCCTGTCGTGACATGGAAACTTGACTTCATTTTTGTATTTTCTGGCACAAATCCCAATGTACACAGGTTGTAGTGGAGCATCCTGCATATACGCATGTTGTATAGTCGATAGGGCGCGTATATGTGGAAAAATACTTATTTTTATCTCTAGAATCATCAAAAAGGGATGACAAGTCTACATAGGGAAATGTAAAAAGTCCCTTTGTGCAAGATTGCAATGGCGAGGCAAATCTTGCTATAATAGCTACGAACAATCTTCTTTTTCTTTTTTCCAAGTATAGTAAACTATATACATATCTCTTTACTGTGCAATGACTTCCTAAGTATTATGAGTTTGAATGTCCTTATATAATTTCAGTCGACTCCCATTGATCATTCCTCTGAATTATGTACCTCCTAAATCTTTCAACTGTACATCTCCCCCATTTGTGACAATATTCACTTCATATGGTCCCAACTAATGCCTTTTGAATTTTCCTGGGTGCTGAAGAAATTTACTGTCATACACCAAGACTAGGTCTCTCTCCTTGAAACTCTTCCTTTTAATATCTCTTTCATGCCAATATTTGTCCCTTTCTTTCTATACTTCTTGGTGAAATCCTGCTAGAATCATACCTTGTTCCATCACCATCAGATGACTTGGCCTTTCTTGTACTACACCTAATTCTGTCATTTTAGCGATTTTTGCTACACGCAAACTAGGTACCAAGAATTCTAATGGCACCATTTCTTCTTATCCATACACCAACCTGAATGGTGTCTTCCCTGTCAACTTTTTGCATGTAGTCATGTATGCCCATAATATTGTTGGTATCTTCAAGTCCCAATCGTCCCTATTGACATTGCAAAACTTTGTCAATGCATTCTCTAAGATCTTATTAAAGTCTTCCATTATTCCATTTGCTTGAGTGTGATATGGTGTAATCTTTTGATGATAGACTTCAAACTCCTCATTCATAGCCTTGATAGTACTATTGATGAAGTGAGTTCCCTGGTCACCATCAAAATCATTGAGCATCCAAATCTAGTGATCACTTGCTCAAACAGTAAGTGTGTTGTTGTCTCTGCACTACAATATTTTACTAGTGCTACTTCTGCCCATCTCGCTAAGTACTATGTCGCAGTAATGATATACCTTTCTCTTGACCTCTTTGTTGGTGGATTAATTGGTCCCACAAAATATATTGCACATTTTTTTAATACTTGCAAGGTTACTTGTGGTCTTAGTGGCATCTAATCCTATCAATTAGGTTTACCAACCCTCTGACATACATCACATCTCTGGCAGTAATCCTTTGCATCTCTATGGATGGCTGGCCACCATAGTCCTGCGTGCAATACCTTTTGTGCAGTAGATTTACCTACATAATGTCCTCCAACTATTCCCTCACGAGCCTCTGCTAAAATCCTAGGCATTTCATGTTATAGTACACATCTTCTCAATATGTTGTCTGTGCCCATTTTATATAAGTGTCCTGAAATCAATTGATAGTATGCATCTCTGACTACCATATTTTTCTTTTGTGTAGTGTTGAATTCTTTTAGCACAGTCCCTCAAGTATTGAATGATGTTAGAAAAATATTCATCAGCTACTTGGACTGAAAATAACTATGCATCATGGAATTTTTCCTCTAAATTCATAAGTTCCTCTCCATTGGTGATCCTTGATAGGTGGTTGGGTCCTACATTCAACTTCCATGGCTTGACTATCACTTCAAATTCAAACTCCTGAAACAACAGTAACCATCTATAGATCCTCCCCCCAACAATGGCTTATTGACTAAGTGTTTGAAAGCAGAATGATTTGTCAACATTTTAAAATGTTTCCCAAGTATATAGTGTCTGAACTTCTATAGTGCATATACCATTGCTAGGCCTTCTCTTTCTGTGGTATTGTAGTTCTTCTCTAACTTTGGCAATTTTCTCCTTGCAAATTCTATAGGATGGTATAACTCTCCTACTCTTGGTTGTTCCATAATAGCTCCAAGTGCTATGGTTGATGCATCTACATGCACATGAAATGTCTTTTCCCATTCTAGGAATACTAGTATCGGTGTTGTTACCATCTTCTATTTTAGAGTGTCCAATCCTCGTTGACAATCCTCATTCCACTAAAATCTACTATATTTCCTCAATAGTTTCTCCATCGATGCAATGATCTGTGCATACCCTTTTATGAATTTCCTGTAGTATCCTATGTGTCCCATTGTTGCTCTCAACTGATGTACTGATTTTGGTAGTGGTAAATTGACAATCACTACAATCTTGGCAAGATCTACTAGAAATCCTTATTTGCACACTATATGGCCCAATAGTATCCCAAAAGGTGTCCCAAAGATGCACTACTTGAAATTTAATGATATCTAACACTTCCTGCATCTTTCCAAAATCATCCTTAATACCTCTACATGATCTTTCAACATGTTGTAGATTGTCCAATCATCCAGATATACTTCTAAAAACTGATGGATGAATTATTTGAATGTAGCTATGACTACTCTTGAGAAAATTGCTGGTGCATTCTTCAGTCCAAAAGACATGACTGTGTACTGGTAGGATCCTCATCATATGGAAAGGTCTTGTACCTATCTTTTGGAGCTATATTTATCTTATGGTATCTTGAGAATCCATCTGTGAATGAGTAGGCTTCATGGCCTCCTACATTATCTAATAATTCATTTGTGAAAGGGGTGGGAAAAGGGTCATGTAGGAAAGCATCATTCAACTTCCTCAAATCGACACATATCCTTATGTCTCCTTGTTTTTTTTCTTGAACTACCATAGGCATTACCCATTTAGATTCCTCCACTGGTTCTATGATACCAGCTTCCAACATTCTATCAATTTCTACTTTTACTTTTTGCTTATATATTGGGTTCAGCCTATACGGTCATTGCTTGACTGATCTAGCCTCAGATTTGAGAGGTATATTCATCTCTCCTAACTCTCCTTCTATTCCTTTCATCTCTATAGATTTTTTTGGTAATAGGTCATTTTACTCGCACAGTAACCCTGTTATTCTTTCTATTGTCTATTCATCCTAGTAATCCCCAATACTGGCAATTTTGGGATTATCATTTGTCCCAATATTTACTTTCTTCACTTTGATTGGTGCAAAAAATACTTCTAATTCGATATATGGACTTTCCACCTCTCTTTCTCCTTCAATTTCTGTAATTTGAATGTTGGGTGGGTCATCTTCATCTGGTGCTTCTTCCTGCACATGGTGGCATGAAAGTAGTTCTTTCACTGTCTGTCTGTTTTTCTATTGATACTCTATTATAAGTTCAACCTATGGTTCTTGAATGAATATTACCCCTCTGATCTGTTTGAGTGATGAATACATGTTGGGGTTCTCATGTTCAAATGATAAAGTGACTATAAAATTCTACTGTAATGTTGTCCTATCTGCAATGCCTCTGTGCAAGTCCTAGTCTACATACCAGTTTGTTGGAATTCCTTTCAATATGTGAATAAAGTGATGAGACCATTATTTTGGTGGTGTCATTATCCATAGTGTTATGTACTTCTCCAAGTGTTTTGTTGGTGTCCCTTGTCCATTGTATCTATGAAGTTTATTGCTTCCCTGTTCTATGCTAAATATGATGCACAGTAATCGATTACATTGATACCAGTCCTTGACTGTCTCTTTGTGCACACCCCACCGTCTTGTAGGTGTTTCCTTGAGTGCTATATTCAGAGCTAAGAGCCTCTGATTTTATAACACTTCATATTCATATCTTTTTAGGAATTCTTCTAATTCATTAACCCCATGAAATCTGTGAGGTTCTCTTATCTCTGTACCTACCCATCTTACTGTGTAGTCTATTCTTGCACACCTTCTTGTGGAGACTTCATGTAATCTCTGCTACCAATTCTCCAACCCTGTATCTGAGTCTAATGCACATGATGTGATACTTCTCTAACTGAGTACCCCATCTGCACTTGGATTCACATAATCTTCTTCTCATACGGTGGTTCTATATAACTAGTTAATTTCCTCCAGGTCTAAACAAGTGGGTTCTACAAACCTTTCTCCTTTTGATGCATCTAGTGGCGCAATGACTGTGTAATCTCCTGAATTGAATTTCATCTTCCTCATCTTCAAATTGATTATGGCCTAATTTTAAAATTCTCAATCCAATCCAAGAAATGTTGGATAAGATGTTGTGCCATCCACTATTTCTATCACTTCAAAATCGGATTTAGTGCACACTCCATCGAGGTCTACTACCACACCCTTTAGCCTTCCAATTAGCAAAACCCTATGTTGATTTGCTAGTTTCAGTTGAATAGGTGAATATCCTAATTTGGTATCTCCCATAAATTTCCATGTCTTCTTGGGTAGTACATTCACTTCAGAGCCTAAATCCAAGTATAATATCCCCCATGTTGAAATCTCCAATGTTGGCATTCAATCTAAGCTCTATTCTTGTTCTCATCCTTGTATGAAAATGATTAATTATTTTCTACTCTAGCTTTCCCTCTACACCTGTGTTACATATTTATAACATATTTTGTAACACTTTAATAGATGATGGATCATTTAGTAGTTTAACACGGGATTGCAGAAAATCCTTTGTGGTACTTATTTGTCCTAGGGGTTGTGCTTCATTAGTGTGATCCAACGATGAAGGCATCACATACATTGGTACCTCCTATGTGTGTTTTGCAGTTGATGTAGATGAAATGTCTGTCTTGCTTGAATATCTCCTTTTTTTTTCTTTGCATCAAATTGCTTATGTGGTTCGACATTCTTCTTCACCCATTGGTGTTGTGTTGGATCTTATATTACTGCATCATCTCTTGTTTTAGATCCTCTGCGTGTAACTATGTTTATATTTCTTCCATCATCCCTCACTTATACATAAATCCATTGCAAATTTTGGTTGTTCTGATTTATCTTTTCCTGTATCTTCCCCAATAGTGTCAGACAATCTTCGGTGTCATGGTCGGATGCGCAACAATACATACATGTCACTGGTGGAAGTGGACATTCTCTTGCATAGTGTCTTGGTTGTTGACATTTATGACATACCATCGGTCCTCTCCCTCTTCCAAAGCCTCTTCTACCTCATCCTCCACCTATGTAGCCAACTCGATCTCCTCACGGTGAGTTGTACTAAGGCACCTAGTTATACTACACGGGATTATATTGTGGTTGTGTGGTATTGTAATACGGATGTGAAATGTTATATTGTTGTGGCATAGTGTTATATGGGGCTGGTACTTGGTTCAACTATGATGCATCTTTCCCTATCATCATCTCAGCCTACACCCTATAGGTGTCTGATGTTCTTTCCCTCATTAGCTCCATTGTCCTGCAATGTTTGACATCATTGCCTACTGACTTGCAAAGGTTGCAATATGAACTCTTAGGCACTATCTGGTATTTTTGCCTCATTGGAAAATGATATGGATCATGCCCCTATGTCTTACATATCTCACACCATAGTCCTCCCATTGACAAAGGGTTTGGAAATCATGTTTCCATGTATTGCACAAAAGTTGGGTATTCATTCTTGTGGTGTCCTTCTATCCTACATGTGGTACACCAAACAACTTCTCTTGTGTCCTTACTCTTGTTCTAGTTTAATTGAAATGTTATATTCTTCAGGTCCTCCTTGAGCTCTTCTATTGTTGGATTTGTCTTTTGATATTGGTTCTATTCTAGTTGCAAGGTTTCCTATAAAGCCTCTACCTGGGTACAAAACTTCTATTATCTCAAAGGGTATTTCAAGTGTGTTATTAGTGAATTCACAAACAGATGCCTATGTTGCATATCTGTCATGACATACTTTATCTTTTCCTTCAATCATTTGAATATTTGGTCTATCTCCCATACAGATTCTCCTAGTTTCTATCTAACTCTATCATCTCATTCATGTACTGATCCTCTGAGCTAGGCTTCTGGAATTCATTTATCAGCAGCTTCTTCATAACCACAATTGTTTTGGTTGTTACTGGTGGACTATTTGCAGCTAAGCTCATGTACCAATCCAGTACGCAGTCTCTCAGCATGATGGATAACTGTGCAAGTTTGGTATCCTCATCTGTGATCTTCTTTTCTTCCCAGATCTTTTCACAGATGAAAAAGTGCTTCTCAGGGTCCTCCGACACCTCTCCTTTGAATTCTGGTAACTTGATGGTAGGATCATGTCCTGCCACCCTTAATGTTGAACTACTACCTCCACATGGTGTATATCCTTGACTAATACTTATTGAACTAGATGCCCTAGTTGTTTCTCCCTATGTAGATGTACTTCCTCCTGCGTTTATTCCACTGAAATTTGATTGTCTAAATGGTGGTGTTCTTTCTGGTGTATTAGTCACACATGTTTTTATGGGTTCCACACTAACACTGATATGGATAGGAGTTTTGCCTCCAGTTTCTTCTCTTGGACCTCTTGTCTTCCTTTCATATGCCACATGCATGATTTCCTCAATATGCTCCATAGCCTGGAGATCCTCTACTTCTTCTTCATCACTTGCCAAGCCTTCCCCTGTGGCTATGGCTCTCTTCTTATTGTTCATCTTATATTGGTAGGATACTCGACTATGAATTCTTATAGTTGTTGCCATTATCTTCTTGATTTGGTCAGCCTCCATCATGATTGGATCCACAGCCTCCTCCTTCTTTCCTTTCTCCATCTCTTCCTCCATTTCTCTGTCTCTTGTGAGTGCTTCCCCCCTTCCCGCATGCATGCAGAGAAGTTTAGTTGTCTGGGGCCATTGTCATTAAACTTTTGTTATACAATAACATCTTAATGGAAGTATACATTGATATGATATACCTACCTTAAGGTCCCTTCATGACCTCTTTCTCTACTATGTTGTAAGACTTTGTAGTATCTACTGCAAACTCTGTGATAAATCCTACAACAATGATGTCTAACTAGAAATCTACTACATGCGTAAATTTATTGTCAATTTGTTGTAACTGCACGATCTCCACATAATTCCACTCTAGTTGTCTGATCCAATTTTTAGGGTGGTTGTATTTCAACCTCAATATCCACTCTTGCAATACATGCGGGAAATCACAGAAAAATACTTCCTGCAA
>ML827404.1:53926-67538 GCA_009831015.1 Picea engelmannii | reverse complement strand
AATGTTTGTTATGTTTATTAATGGATTATGCTATCTAATGTGCTAACCCCTTTATATTATCACTATATTCTTTCTCTGCTTGTTTGTTGGAAACTTGTTGCAGGTATAAAGCTTTGGGTCGAAGTGCTCAATGGTGGAACATCATCAAATGTTGGATCAAGGTAGGCCTCTTTCTTATCTTGCACATTAGTTTATATAACATATGTTGGAATTGAGTTGATTTCTGCAGTCATACCTATCTTTTGTGGTTTACCCTAGCCATAGAGAGTTTTTCCCTCATAACAAAAACAACAATGGAGATACCGTGCGAGACATCAGAAGACAACGCATAGAAAAAATGGACTTAGTGCGAAGACAAGAAAAAGTCCACACGCAACGATTAAATGACATACCTGTACTTGGAAAACTCAATGCACTGGAAAAAGGCTCAATGGTCAGAAAAGGTGGAATTTGAAAAATGGCAGTTATGGAGAAAAGGCGCAAGCTGGCAACAATTATGGGAAAAAGGAGGAAATTTGAAAAATTGCGGTTACGATAAAGGCACCAACTGGCAGTAATTATGAAGTTCATTGCAAAAGTACGAATAAAGTACCATTAAATTAATCAATTTTGGGGAAGCTTCTCCGAGAAGCTTCATGACTGGACTATATAAAGGGGAACACAGGCAATGTAAGACCCATTGTGAAATTGTGAAATTGTAGAGAGATAGAGCACGCAGAGCCGAAGTGAATTGACACAGGGTGAACCAGTGAAGAGTTAGTCAGTGAAAACCAATCACTACCCACGATGGCAGCACCAAAAATAGGTGCGTTGAACCAGGCAGGGAGGAAAACACAGAGTAGTAGGGCACCATGGGAGGTAGTAGAACTCGAACTAGAAACTAGACAGCCCAAGGAATTCATCGACATCGATGCAATTTCATCGTTGATGAAGCTCCCATAAACCCTACGCTAGTGGTGGAGGAAATGTAGGGTCCAGCCACGTTGGCCATGGAAGTCGACCCAGCCAACAGTGAGCAGGGACATCCCACGCACAATACAGGAAACCCATCAAAAACCACGACGACTGAAGGGGCCCCGTAGGTAAATGGCCAAGCTACTACACAAACAAAGGTGAAAATATCCAAAAACACCGTAGTTGAAACTGCACAACAATAGGAGGGTCAGGTAGAGGATATCACTAGCCAACCAAACTCTGATATAGAAAGGATATCGATGGAGGTAGGGTCCTCTAGTCAACAACAAAGGTGGAAGGGAAAACATCCTATGGTGCAGTCTCCACGTTGGCAGGCGGATGCAACAATTGTGCTCTCATGCGTTCCAGAAGAAGTGAAAACCATGCCAACACTTCTAGGTTGCATGGAGAAACTGAGGTACCCAGACCATGATGTGGCCGACGAGGGAAAATTATCTGAATTTGCACAACAGGTCTATTTGGATAACATAGGGATATGACCCTTTGGATACCTTGTCCTACAACGAAAGCCATGGGAATTTGGCCTAGAAAACACTAGGATCCTCCACCTGCTGGAGATTCCTCACTTTGGGAGGGGGGACGAGTTGAACAACTGCATCAAGCAATTGATAATGGTTCTCCATGGAGGATTCCTCTTTATGGAGCAACTTGTCTCCATAGACATGGAGCTAATCAAAACAATCATATGAATTTCATCAATGGGGGAGAACCCCATGCAGTACCTCAACGACAAAACCAAGGAGAATGTGCTGGCACAAGAGATGAAAAAAACATATGGCACAGAGAGGGGGTCACGCAGTATAACCATCAAGAGGATTAGCGATGTCATGACATGGATGGCCACTAAGCTCATGGCCTGCAAAATGTTGCGAAAGTGTCACAAGGAAGAATTCCATTCCACGGTCATTGCAGCTACAACGCTATGTGAAAATGGCATGTCACTCAGCTGGGCCCCTTACCTGTTGAACTTATTCATGGAGGACTAAAAATATGTGCAAGACCTTGGCATAGAGTTACACTACTCATGGCTACTCATGTTGATCATGCAGATGGGGTGGAGAGAACCCCCATATTCATAAATTTGCAGCTGAATAGGTCGGTGTCGTGCAGCTCAATACACATCATTAGGGAGCAACTCCGACACCAAGAACATAAGCACAAACACATGTACCTTTCCTAGGTACTTCATAGAGATCCAAGAGAGTATTGCCAACACTTAGAGAATAAATCTAGATGCAGTTGCACAATTTAAGGACGTCGCTAAATTCAAGGCGTCTAAGAACAACATGTGGATCCAAGTGTGCAGGGATCTAGGAAAGGATTGGCTCCATATGATATATTGTGTCACAGAGGAAGACGTAGATATTGGCTCGATGACTGGAAGATCCCAGTCTTATATCAGGAGATACCTAAGGGCATGGAGGTGGATGCAGAACAAACTGAGACACCTGTCGAAGACAAAGTTGCACCCAAAAATATGAAACCAACACAAAAGTCAGTGCAACAAAAGAAGGGGGGCACAGAAAAGAAGGACACATGGTCAAAAAAAAGGATGTGCATGAAGGAAAGAAGGAAACTGCCTCGCAATAAAAAGAGAAAGGAGTAGGGGCTATGGGAACACAAGGAACCCCCTCAACATCTACCCCCCAAGAACCAGGGCCACCTAAGCGGTGGATTTCTCAGTCAGGAGGAACATGCAAGAAGATGAAGGCACATGAAGAGCTTCCTAAATATACAACCACAGAGCACAATATTGATCTTGTGGCTAAGAAGGTGTAAGACCATGTCATAGAAGACTTTGAAGAAGAAAAGCATTAAAGGGGGAAGATACAAGACAACATGGATGGAATAATATAGGTCCTCGAGAAAATCAGGACCGTGTAGAGGTAGAAAAGGGGAACAACATCCGTTCTCGAAGGAGAAACAACATAGGAGACAAGGACTACTCCACAAACCGAACACATGATTCACACAACTGTGCAAGTGAGTCCAACATTCAACATAACCAGTGACATGTTGCAAATGGATGAAACCCCAGCACAGACACCACTGAAATATGTAGCATAGGTTGACATGGTATTGGCTAAGATACCAAAAAATGTGTTGTACAGACTCCAAGTCAACATCATGCAGTAGGTGTAGTCATGCGCAAGGATAGATGAAAAAGAATTGCAAGAAACAAAAACTAACAAGGAAGAATTGGATCTCGTGCTCTAACAAGTAAAGTTTGAGACCAAAGAATAAAAAGAGCGCACAAATAAAATTGATCAGGGGGTGACAACAATATACAACCACCTTTCGGACAACGCGCAGGCCGAGAGTCCAACTACAAAGGAAAAACTAAATCATATTGCCCAAACTATCGACCAATACAGGAAACAGATTGAGGAAATCAAGGAAAGGCTAACTCTGATGACTCCACCAGAGGTTAGGGAGTAGAGGAAAGAAGAAGTTTCACTCCAACTAGAAGAGTTGGAGAAACAAGTTAACACTGTAGTAAAATTGTTTGACAGAACAATGCAACTTTGGAAAGCATTGGAGGAAGATGAGCAGGTCTAGCAGTGGGACCAATAGGAAGATAGGATTAGTGACGAAATCCAAGACCTCAAGTAGAGGTAGAAGACGATGAACATCATTGAGCATTTAAAAGGAACGTAGGAGATAAATAGATTAGAGGTTGAACTAAAGACAACATAGGCACACAAATAGGAGAGACACGCACAGATGGAACCCCTCCAAGAGAAAGCAACATATATGATCGCACAGTTGGAGGTAGAGAAGAAGAACATGGCATAGACATAGGTGGAATGCACAACCATGGTTCAGGAGGAAGTCACAGTGTAGAACTTAAAAGCGCTTACAAAAAAGGTCGTGCAGGTCCAGACACAAGGAAATGGACTGATAGACAAGTTCCATAGTCTAGAAGATGTTGTCAAAGGGGAACGCAATGATTAGGTGGCTCGGGACGAGCCACATATTAGTGTTGGGGGCCTATTGGGTGTAGGCTGATTTTGGAATAAATAATAATTTTGGAGAATAAAGCATAAGGAAGGAAAAGACAACTGGAAGGAAAAGCAACACACACAAGAAGAGGAGGAAATCATGTGAGGCACGCGTGCAATAATACATAACCATGCTAGGGTTAGGGTTTTGGTAAGAATATGTAATGGTCGGTAGGCCAAAAACATGTATAAATAGGCACCTAGGAGGTCTAGGTCGGGGTTCGGGTTCTTCGGTCGAGAGTCGAAGGTCATGATTTTGGTCATTGTTACTATGATGTCTCTGATCTATGTTGTATGTTTTTGAGCTGAGGAGAGAACACAAGGTATATCTTGAGGGTTAGATCACAGGCCGAGGAGCCTGGTGTGATCTAGTCCACTTCATTGTAGATCTCAACCTATTTTGATGAAGATTTGTAATGTGCGAGGAGTTATAGTTTTGGAAACATAATAATAAGAGAGAAGAGAAGCCAAATATTTATGGACGTATCCCAGGAGGGGTGAACCATGGTATATCATGTGTTATGTGATTGAATGTTGTGTATCTCCTTTGATGTTAATGATTAGATGTTAGAAACATGTATGGATGACTTAGCTAGATATGTTAATTTACATGCATGAGTAATAATGATAGATTAATCCACATAAGTTGAATGTTAGATAAAATAAATGAATATCACAGAGGTTAATTTCATATCCCCACTCATTCCCAGGCTACAAGCACCTGAGCATTGTATCCACCCATAATAACTCTCTTGGGTGAGACTACACAATGCATCTTGTGCATTGTGTTTCCTTCTGTTTTACTAGGAGGGATGATAGTTTTAGGAGGGTTTTGTTGGAAACCATAGTAGATTTGAACCTGGGTCAGCCAAAGACTAATAGAAGGAGTGAATTCTAACCAACACTGACATCCTTAGGCGTAGGGTCTGCCCTCTCTTCACAACACACAATGATAGATTAATGGAATTTTACTGCTCACATCCATTGCAAGTGGTTTTATTGAATCCTTTTGAGGAGGGTGATTTGGACAGTACCCAGGATCACTGAGAATTTTGTTTTTGCCTCAGGTAACGTGCCACATTTTTGCATCATTTTTCGTGTCACCTTGATTTTCGTGTCCATTGTTGGGAGGTTTTTTGGCACATGGTTTTTCCCGATGGTTTTCTATTTTCGGTTAAGAAATTAGGGTTGTTGACTAATCTAGGTCATTGGGTTAGGGTTTTGTATGCCACTGGCTCCTATATGTATATTGTATTGTAAACAATGTATCACTATGAATGAATATATAATATGTTGGTTTTCCCGGTCGGGTTTCCAAGGGAAAAATATTTTTGTAATTTGTGTATTTGCTATTGTATCTTTTCTTTTCTTTTATTGAAAATTTGTTTGCAGTAAAATATTGTACAAGGTTAAAATCTACAAAAATCATTCACAAATAGATTGGGATCACTGACATTTTCATGAGTAAAATCATTAACAAGTAGATAGTGGTGATACAAAATTCATAGAAACTATTTTAAATTTCCCAAGCCATCATGAAAATGTGAGTTCCTAATAAACAAAAAACTATTTTAATCCTAGAGATTTTCGAGCTCAAAATCAATGTAGATTTATTTACTACTACAAAACCCCATTGGACTTTGACTTTGCTTAAGCAGCCCTACCAACATAGGCTAGGCTGGAAACCTAAATTTCTTATTCTGATATGCAAGAGCAGGCTTGTGTTCCCTATAGGCTATGACATTGTGAAATAAAACTCACTATAAATTTTCAGTAACACATGGTATTTTAAACAAGAGCTCCTACATTCTACAATAAATGACAATAGCTAGAAGAAAAAAAAATGTATTTCCCAAAATGAATCTCTTTACCTTGAGGATGTATGTATTGAGAATATTGGGTCCCCTGGAAGTCTCCCTAGTCAATGTACCCACCCTAGTCATATTGAGGATTCAATAGTCTGTTGGATTACTAAGAGGGGGCATGAATCAATAAATAACAATTGTTCTACTTTTAACCATAGTATATATTATTTATCTTTACCAATAGTGCTTGGTAGTATATCATCAATGTATCATCTATGAATGTATACAATAAATATATCATAAGCATGTAAACATAAGTAGCCTCACATCAACATCACATCAACATCACACAAAGAAAACAATACACCAATATTTACGTGGAAACCCAAATGGGAGAAAACCACATAATGCTTTCTTTTATATATCAAGAATTCATTCATAGGAAGCACCAACTTCCCAATTCTCCAGCTACAACTAGAAGGAGGATCCAACCCCCTGTTCTCAGGCTTCAACTTGAAGGAAGCTACAAGTCCCTGATTCTCTGGTTCTAACCAAAAAGAGGCTATAACCCCCTAGGTTCTCGAGATCCAACCAGAAGGTGGCTACAACCACCTAGTTCTTAGGCTCGAACCTGAAGTAAGCTCCAACTACCTAATTCTCTGGATCCAACTAGAAGGAGGCTACAACCCCATTTCCTTGCCCCGTCCTACCACCTTGTGATATAAATGTAGACCAACTTTCATGGACTCTACCACTATCACAAACTCTATTACAAATATGTCACTATCTATGTTTGTACCACTGTCACTATTATTGTCATTATCACTGCCACTGTCATTGATACTGTCACTGTCATTTCCACTGTCACTGATACTGTCACTGTCACTTCCATTGTCATTGATACTCAACTAGATCCTCTCACATGGATCATATATCAAAGACATATCTCAACTATATGTCTAACAAATACATGCCTCAACCAAGCATGATCCAGCTTCACAAGATACGTGTCTCAACCATGTACCAACCTGTACCATGCATAAACCTGTACCACAACCTATACCGTCAAGTGCATCAACCATGTACCATAACAAGTGTATTAACTATGTACCAAAACAAGTGCATCAATCATGTACCAAACCTGTACCATACATCAACCTGTACCATCAGCCTGTACCATCAACCATGTACCAACCATGTACCTATACTATATACCATACCATATGCCAACCATGAAAATCAACCATGTACATCAACCATGCACATAAATACCTCTACCTTATACCATACCATGTGCCAACCATTAAATGTATCTCATATACCATATCAAGCATCAAACCTACACTATACCATGTACCATAACATATGTTGAGCAAGTAATACCAAGAGTGTATCTCTACCAAGTACCATCACCACTAAGAGATGTCTCCTATGCATTTACTACCATATGCCAAGCGTATATATCAATAATGTATCAATATCAATGGTATATCACTAACACAACAACCATACACCTTTTACCAATAAACCAAGAAGCGTACCAACAATGTATCTCACTATTATAACCCTAATTTGTACCAAACAGGCTTACCTGGAATCAAGCCATCTCATTCCTTCTTTTCCAAGACACTACTGAACAAATCTTCTCAAAAAACCTCTTTTATAAAGGCCCACGTGCCCTACTCCATTACTGCATGCGTGTACATGCTAGCTGACCTAAAATAGCCCATGTGTACCTACAAAAGCATGAAGAAAGGAAAGTTGTCGATGGAACACATAGCTTTGGGTGAGTTAACTAAACCTTCCAGCCATGCATGGCTGAGAGTTTGACCAAATACCTAGCTTCTTCTATCCTATAAAAGATGGGGTAGGGGTACCATTTGGAAGAGGAGAATGATAGTAAAGAAACTCTACCCAATTGCACATTCCCATTGTCCCAACCCTTTAGCCATCCTTGTGCAAGGAGAGATACAGAACAAAGAAGTTGGAGGACATTTGAGGAGGAGCCTAGAATCAAGTTCACAAAGCGGTGGCAAGTCTCGACATTGTAAGTTGAATCATTAAAATTAATAAGGAAATGCTTTTCCCGTCCCACTATATGATTTCTTCATAGTTTATTGAATATATGTTTGAATCTCTAACCCATTGATTTGTAGATAAAATGCATGTATAGTTTGTCGCTTGTTTTGTATGTAGGTCATCCTTGGGAGGAGAGCTGCTAACAAGTGATCAAGCATGAAGAAAGATTGACATAAATTTCCCGAAACAAGGTATGTTCATATAACCATGTATTTTCTTAAAAGAAATGGGGATTAGGTCTGGGACGATAGTAGAAAGTAGGATTTTTTTGGTCTTATCTGCGTGCATAATATAACCCTAAATGCTAGTCTGTAGGGGGATTTCCCACCACAACAGAATTGGCGACCATACTGGGGAAGTCTCTAGGGTTTCCGGGAATATTTTTGGGTATTTTAAGAACTTGTTTCATTTCTTGTTTTTGAAATTTCTGCAAAGTCTGAGCTAACAGAGATTCTAGTCTTCCATACCAGTCATCTCTGTTTCATTGTTGGACAATAATTTTTTTTTTCCAAGACCTATAGAGGTACACGTGGCCTGTATAAGGTCTGCACGCGTGTACACATGCCCTACATTCTTATAGCTCACGTGTAAACACTAGCTGAAGAAGTAAAAATAGCGTGTATGATTCCAATTTTTTTTTGAGGCAGTCATCCTCTTCCCTTACAGAATTAGTCATTCTCATGGGTTTTCTGGAACTCTTTCTAGTCTTCGTTGTTTGCAGTCTATAACTTAGGTTTCACCTCAGATTGGTTTGTTCTATGAATTTTTACTTACATTGTTTTCTTTTTGTTGTTAAAGAAAGTGTCTGAGCCTTTAAGAGATCCTGGTTCTCAGTATCAGTGGTCTCTGCCTAGTTTAGATTGTTGTCTTTTATTTGTCTCATAGTTTTAGAGATACATGTGGCCTGTATAAGGCCAGCACATGTGTACACGCTCTCTGACTCTACACAGCTCACGTGCACACACTTGTTGTTGAACTGTCAACAATGTGCTTGTAGAGGATAGTTTTTGTTGAAGGTGAGGTAGTCATCCTTTCCCTTGACAAGATTTATACCTCTCAGGTTTTTGAGTCTCTATCATAGCAGTCTGTAGCTTAGGTTTGATCTCAGCCATAGCTTTCTTTTTCATTTAGAAGTTTTCATGAAAATTTTATTTTGAAGGGTTTTTAGACAAGTGTGAGAGTCCATTTTTAAGTTGTTGGTGTGTGATTTTTAAAGAGATTCTTTGCGATCTGTGCTTAGGCCAGAAGTTTTTCTTGGTTTTGACTTGTTGATATTTTTCCTTTTTTCCCTGTGAGCATTCAAATAAAAATAAATAAAAATCTTTTATTTCTTTGTTTGGTTGAAAAGTGTTGTTTTGCATTAGTAACCAAGGAAAAGTCTTTTCTTTCATAAGTTTTTGGCAGTTTACTTAGATCGTAAGTAGCTCATAGTCGAGTGAAATCCTACTTTGAGTTTGCTGTTCAAAGATCTTAGAAAAAATTTTTAATTTGAAAAGTTGTTTAAAGTTTGCATTAAGTGAAGGTTTTTATTTCTAGCTTTCTGTTTCTTTTTACTTTTGTCTTTCAAACATCATTAGTTTCGCTTTCATAACCTTTGACATAAGACAATCCATAAAATTAACGCTAAATCTAAAATTCATTAGACTTTTATGTTTGTAGGGTTAACCAATTAGTTCAGGATTAGGGCCTTGAATTAGGTTGGAGAGGAAACTCTTCAAGGCCATTAAAAATCAAACATTGGAGTCTCAGTTAGGGAGTGTCCAAGTCCAGTATTGTGAAATTTATCCAGGACCTCCCTCTAACACAAGGGATAAACACGAGGTCACATGCGGAAAGGTAGCGGAGATAACCCCTCCAAAGCTGGACCAATCGTAGTGGAGAACACATATAGAGGGCTTGTCTTTGGATTCCATAGATTGCATTTTCCATGGAGCTTCATGGGTCTCGAATCCATTCAAGGTCCTCAATTGTCTTTTAGACCACTTTCTCTCGATACCCTTGACAGGTTTCAGGCTCGATACCTTGCTCATTGTGGTCTACCCAACTTTCGACTGTACCCACCTGGTGACTATTCGCGCGCTGGAAACCTAGTTGCCTATATTTTTTAGGGACATACACAGGTGATTGCAGGGGTATACCATAGTACCTAGGACAAACATTGAACCATGCTTTGCAGAGTATACCTAGAGGGTGCTTCCGTGTTCGAGTTTGACTTGCACCGGTAAGTTTCTTCAATGTTGGTTGCTGTAACTGTTCTTCCAATTAATTTAGTGTTTTCCTGTCTTATCTTATAGGGATTTTTTTAGTGTGTGTTGTTTTTGAATGAATAGAACACCCTAGGGTGTCTTTGATCTTCTCACACAGTGGATGATCATGAGCTCCATTGGTCACAAAGGCTTTTGGGCTTGTCACCAGTTACACTTGAGCCACCCCCGCCACCACTAAGGCGAAAGATAGACCAACAAGGGTCTTTTGAAGCGACCGGGTCACAAGAAATTATGCTCGACCAACATCTAGAGGAATCAACTATTTTGGACCTCAGAGAAAAATATCTTGGCCCAGTTGACACCCCAACCATTGATCTCTCAGCACCCATCATCATATCGATTCACCTTTACGAGTGCCAGACAGTGTTGCACGAAGCAATGGAAACAAATTTTGTTACTCCTTCTGGTAATTCTTCAATTCCCACTACAGTTGTCACCACAGGAGAGTTTCCACCTCCTAACCCATCATCACTAGTCCGAGCCACCATGGTCTCAATTGCCTCTACTTTGCATAGTGGTATGATCCTGTCTCTGGTGGTGGCCACAACCCCTTTCACACCAAGTGTGACAGACCCTCTGTTCTCATACAGGATGTCTAGTTCAGGTACAAGTCCTATACTTTCCTACTCCACTTCACAGACTTCAGGTCTGGGGGTAGGGAGCTCTAACGCTCCTCTACAAGGCCACATGGGGGGCACTTCCACTCCCTTTAATGCTTTCCCTTACGAAGGAGGTCATATCCCTCCTTCATCCCCTTCACTCGGTGGCACACACTAGCCATCCGTCGGGCCGCCTGCACACCATAGTTTATTTGGAGTAGGGAGTGAAGGACCACCTTCGCATAATATGCCGGTAGGTTCGACACCATTTTCTTTGTTCGGTGTGTTTGGTAACAATGCCTTCTCATATGTTTCTTTCCCGACTGGGGGCCATCCCAGTTTCAGACAACCTATTCCTATGTAGGGTACTATTCCTACACAGGGGGCACACCTAGGAACTTCTTCCAGATCAGGGCCTTGGAATTCTTGGTACGGATCCATTCCCTCGTTAGGAATGCCGATCTGGGGTAATTCTTTTCACAATCAATGGAACCCTGGACAAAGTATTATGCCTATCCCCATGGGACCGACATGGGGAAACCCTTCCCAAAGTCCTTCGAATGTAATGCATGCCCAACCATCTATGTCCAATTTTGGGAATCAACCGATGATGTCTCCTCACATGTAGAATCCATATGCTGGTCATGGCCATGGTTTTTAGCAGAAACTAGGCCAGCAGATGAACTTTTCCTGGCAACCTAGTGCCAGTCAAACTCCAGGTCCTTTTTTCCCAGGTTATCACCAACAAACTAAACTTCCCTTCCTGGCAACCTTGCATTTTCCAGACTTGACAAGGTTGTTGACTGACCCTATCTGTCATGATCCGCGTTGGCCTCTTATGCCGATGAAGTTTCCTTCGGACATCCCAAAGTTCGAAGCCAATCCTAATGAATATCCAAGAGATCATGTGACTACCTTCCATCTTTGGTGCTCCTCTAACTCATTGAAAGATGACTCCATACAGTTGTGATTATTTCAACGTACTCTCATTGGGAGTGCCGCAAAATGGTACATTGAGCTCGATTTCTCAAGATACTCTTCCTTCGGCGAATTGGCGATGGATTTCCTAAACCATTTCCAGTTACATGTGAGATATGACGCTGGCACAGAATTGCTGGCCAATTTCTCACAGACAAAAGTGGACCATATCTTTGAACACATCTGAGAATGGAGACGCTGAAAGAGTTTAATTAAGGTGCCAGTCCCACCAGAATTCCTGCTCGAGTGGTTCCTTAAGTCTTTGGTCCCATAGTTATCCAAAGACGTCATGACGTTGGGAGTATTCTCTGAACAAGACGCCATCATGAAAGCTCAACATCTTGAGCTAATCTATTCTCAGTTTCATTTATTATATGAGATCTTTCCAGATGCACCACGCTCAATACTTGATAAAACCAAACAAAGAGTTGGACGACATGCCGATGGTATTGTTAGTTTAGCACAAACAAAGCCCGCTAAGAAACTGGTGAAGTAATTGCAACAATTGTCTATACAACACACAGGGGCCAGCCAAACTAGTGCTTTGGTTGCTCCCCCTACCAAAACGTTGGATGTACACTCAGTGCAATTGACTAATCCAAAGGCCACCCAACATCCTGAAGGAAAGAAAAAACAACGAAAGAAGGGTAAGGGGGATAAAAAACCTACCAATAATGTTGGCGAGGGCAACACTAAGAAATGAAAGGTGAGGTATCCATGCAAATTGTGCATGGAAGACCACCCGACCCACCTATTTCCTCGGCTTGCAGAAGCCCAAAAGTTTGTGACACAGCAACAACCTACTATGTTAACCAATCCATTTTAGCATGGAAAAAATCTAACACAAGCCTCTCCAAGCACGGAAGGGGTCAGCCAAGGACCCTCTCCATCTTCAAACAACCCCACATCCACAAATGTATATATGGTGAAGGGTGGTACTTTTATATTGACTAGAGTGCATGACTATAGTAAACCGAGCACTTCTGAGAAGGAAAAAGAAGCCGAACTCCCATATATTCCTCTATAGATTGAGAAGACGTTGGATGAAACAATGACACGCATCCCAAAAGGCACATTCAAAAAAGCTTCTCACAACCCAAAAGCAAGGGCCGCCCAGAACTATTCTGTGGTGGAAGATTTATCACAAACCCCTTGTGTGATGTCCGCTTTGGAGGTCCTCTATGTTGGTTGTGGAGCCTGATTATCTTCCTGATTCAGAGGTCCTTGATTTCAGCTGTGTGTATACCCCATGAAGTATTTACACCCCAGAAATATGTACACTCCTCCACGCGAGGGAGTGCAGAGGGGGGGTACCCCCTCTGTGGGGTCTGGGGGGGCTATGCTCCCAGCTGGGGGGTCTGGGGGCAAGCGGGGGTTCAGGGGTGAAGCCCCCGAAGAAAAAATTGCCTTGTAAAAGTATATTGTAATTTCATTGTAAATCTGGACCGTTCATTATAAGGTCGCAGATCTAACGGTAGAGATTGTGTTAGGGTTTTTTTTTTTCCCTAGAAGGCAACCCTATTTTATGAGGGAAATGTATCACGACTATTTTGGATGGTGAATATTGTATTCTGAGAGAGGATACTGTAAGAGAAAGAAGAGGAAGTTACAGTGGGTTTTGCTGTAGGTTGTATCCCTTCATTTGCTAGATAATAATAAAGGAAGGACCTGTCAATTTCTCTAGTGGATGTAGCCCACACTGGGTGAATCACGTAAATCTGTGTCTCTCTTGTATTGTGTGTCTTCTGTGTTTTTGTTTCTTCATTTGTTTTATTTTGTTGCTCCGCAGTCCTATTTTTATAACAATTGGTATCAGAGCATAAGGTAACTCACAGGAAAAGAGGCTTCCTGGTTCGAGTGGGAACAATGTCAGAAGATGAAAAGTTTAGGGTCGAGAAATTTAACGG
>ML827404.1:22293-50324 GCA_009831015.1 Picea engelmannii | reverse complement strand
TTGATTCAGATATGGCAGGTGATAAAGACAGCAGGAGGAGCACCACAGGGTATGTTTTTACTATAGGTGGAACAACAGTAAGTTGGATTTCGAAACTGCAAAAGGTTGTTGCACTTTCAACAACAGAGGCAGAGTATGCTGCTTCTACATAGGCTAGTAAAGAGATGATTTGGTTACAAAGGTTTATGGAGGAATTGGGAAAGAAGAAGGAGAACAACTGATTGTACTGTGACATTCAGAGTGCCATTCACCTTGCAAATAACTCAACCTTCCATTCGAAGACTAAGAATATATAGTTGAGGTACCATTTCATACGATCCGCCTTGGAAGATGGACAATTGAAGCTGGAAAAGATACACACTAGCTAGAATCCTGTAGACATGTTAACAAAGGGAGTAACCAAGAAGAAACTGAGTTCCTGCTCAGTTTCAGTTGGTCTTCAAGAATGAAGATGAAAATGAGAAATTTTCCAGGTCCAAGAAGGTTCAGAGTCCAGCATATACAACAGCAGTGGAGTTGTTGAGATCAGTCTCCAAGTGGGAGATTGTTGGTTGTGGAGCCCGATTATCTTCCTGATTCAGAGGTCCTCGATTTCAGCCGTGTTTATACCCCATGAAGTATTTACACCCCAGAAGTATGTACACTCTTCCACGCGGGGGAGTGCAGAGGGAGGGTACCCCCTCTGCGGGGTCTGTTCCACGCGGGGGAGTGCAGAGGGAGGGTACCTCCTCTGCGGGGTCTGGGGGGGGGCTATCCCCCCGGCTGGGGAGTTTGGGGGCAAGCGGGGGTTTGGGGGTGAAGCCCCCGAAGCAAAAATTGCCTTGTAAAAGTATATTGTAATTTCATTGTAAATCTATACCGTTCATTATAAGGTCACAGATCTAACGGTAGAGATTATGTTAGGGTTTTTTTTTTCCCTAGAAGGCAACCCCCTTTTATGAGGGAAATGTATCGCAACTATTGTGGATGGTGAATATTGTATTCTGAGAGAGGAGACTATGAGAGAAATAAGAGGAAGTTACAGTGAGTTTTGTTGTAGGTTGTATCCCTTCATTTGCTGGATAATAATAAAGGAAGGACCTGGCAATTTCTCTGGTGGACGTAGCCCACACTGGGTGAACCACATAAATCTATGTCTCTCTTGTATTGTGTGTCTTCTGTGTTTTTTTTTCTGCATTTGTTTTATTTTATTGCTCTGCGGTCCTATTTTTCTAACACTCTAAAGCTGCCCTTCCTAGAGGAAAGCCTTGTTAACCGCTTTAGGATCTATCGAGACTTGTAATCCAGGTACAATCATGCTGGATACAACTGACTTAAAACCTCATCTGCTTTACCGTGTAGTGTTTCAGATAGTAGCGACTTATCCCATGTAAACTTTTACTCGAAATATCTTTCGTACGGTGGTTGATGAGGGTGCCTCGACATGCGTTATGTCATTGGCATTTTGGAAGGCCATTGGCTAGCCCGTTTTGTCTTCGTCACCTAATCTCCTCACTGCTTTCGATGGTCATTCATTCCGACCACATCGTATCATTCCCTTTTTCCCTGTGCAGTTAGGAGGGAAGACCGTGTGTGTTGAAGTAGAAGTAGCCGATGCGCCCCTCGACTATAACCTCTTGTTAGGAAGGAGTTGGACTTATGCCATGCAAGCTATGGTTGCTACATTTTTTTGAGTCTTGTTGTTTCCACATGAAGGCTGGATTGTGAGCATCGATCAATTGTTTTTCTCCAGACCTGACCCGTCATTGGGGGCATCCACGGTCCCAATGATTGATAATACTCAACTAGGCATGGTCAACATAGGGGTTGGTTTGTGCCCATCTTTGATGGGTACCTTCGATTAACCACCCGCTCAAGGTGATATCAAGTTTATATCAAATCACCATAAGGTTGATATTTTTCAAGTTTAATCATTCCGCATGACTTACTTCAATGATCTGTGGATACTTCCTTCCCCATCGGCCACGATGGATGGGACAGGGCACCCGGGCATGTCCATGCCCTTGTCTGTAGCTGAAGTAGGGTACTCTTTAGTCTAGCAAGCTTCAACCAACACTGATCCAACTCTTGCACAAGAGTTTGATCCACTTCTAGAGACTATTTAGGCTCAGGGTTCTCTCAGTGACATCGATTCATTAGAGTTAGTCTTTCCCTCTGATGAAGCATTAATTGAAGCAATGACTAGTCCATACAAACCCTGGGAAGATCTTCATCATAGATCATACTTCCTCCCAGAGTTAAGCAGAATCGAAGCCAGAGAATTCACCTTGACTATGATGGGAGATAGGTCTTGTCCTATTAATCTCTTAGCTACACACGAGGTTTATGCTGAGGGTAATATGGAAACTATCGCTGAAACCTTACCGATCAATATCTCCTGAAACCCTGGCATCATGGAGATTGTTTTCATCAGAGCTGATTTCTCCCCTGGAGAGATTCAACTCTATAGATATATTTTCCCCTGGAGAGAGAAATGACAGGCATCGATCCAAAAATAGTTGAACATGAAATCACAACTTATCCCGATGCCAAGCCTATTCGGCAGAAACTTCGTCCAGTTAATCCTAAGAAAGCAGTAGCCATTAAGGTTGAGGTTGGGAAATTGCTAAAAGTCGGTTTTATCTATCCTATCCATTTGACCCAATGGGTGTCAAATCCTGTGTCGGTTAATAAAAAACAAGGCATGATTTGTGTATGTACAGACTTCCATGATTTGAACAAGGCCTGTCCAAAGGATAATTTTCCCACGCCATTCATCGACCAGATCATTGATGAATGTGCCAGTTGCGATGCCTTCTCTTTCATGGATGGTTTTTTGGGATATAATAAAATACAAATCAAACCCGAAGACCAGCACAAAACAACATTCATCTGTCCATGGGGAACATTCACATATCATAGGATGCCTTTTGGTCTTAAAAATGCTGGAGCGACCTTTCAACAGG
Source organism: Picea engelmannii (assembly GCA_009831015.1). Classification (NCBI taxonomy): domain Eukaryota; kingdom Viridiplantae; phylum Streptophyta; class Pinopsida; order Pinales; family Pinaceae; genus Picea; species Picea engelmannii. The sequence continues at coordinate 47,379 of ML827404.1, read as the reverse complement.
CCATGTCTTTTTCTTTCCATGACCTCAAGCATATAGTTAAGGACAATTTAGATGATTTAGCATCTTGATCTCACAAGAGAATGGATCATCCCACACATCTCCGACTTATCTTTGAGCGTTGTCGCTACTTTCAGATTCACTTGAATCCAAACAAGTGTAGCTTCTGCTTAAGATCGAGACGTTTGGTAGGTTTCATCGTATCAACGATAGGGATCATGGTCGATCCTCTCAAGGTTGAGGCTATAATTTAGTTGCCTCACCCACGCACAATCCTTCAACTTCAGAGTCTACAAGGCAAGGTGAATTTTTTAAGGCACTTCATCACTAGCTATGCCGAGATCACTAAGGGATTTATGTGCTTACTGAAGAAAGACGTTCCTTTCTATTGGGACAATGTTGCTCAATGATCTTTTGCCGCATTAAAACATGCCCTCACAACTGTCCCTCTGCTCCGGCCACCTAACTATAACAAAGATTTCTTATTATAACTGGCTGCAACAGAGTTAAACATTAGCATGGTTTTAGTTCAGGAGGATGACTTGTTCTCATAATACATGATCTATTACCTGAGTTGAGGCCTCGTAGGACTAGAACTCAATTATTCTCATATTGAAAAACTTTCATTGGCAGCAATTAATGCTATTCAATAGTTCCGTCATTATGTTCTATTTCGCAAGACCACTACCATTGCTATTGTGAATCCATTCTAGTACATGTTGACACGATGGGTAATAGGCAGAAATATTAGTAGATGGATAGTCGTCCTCCAGGAGTTTGAATTAGATTTCATTTCAGTGATATCCAAAAATTCAATGGTCTTCGCGGAACTTATTTCGAAACTTCTGGTCGAGTCAGGTGACGTTGTGCTTGAAGAATCACCTATCAGGGGAGATATGTTTTTGATCACGTCTTCAGATCCTTGGTGTGGAGATATACTTATCTATCTCCAGAATTTGAAGTGCCCCACCTTTGCCTCTCATGATGAGTGTCGACGTATATGCCATCAGGCTAAGAATTATCTCATACTCAATGATACATTGTATCAGAGAGGGGTAGACTGCATCTTGTGCTGATGTCTCACTCATGAGGAAGAATTTATTGTGCTTAACGATTTCCATAATGGAGCATGTGGAGGTCATCTGTCTAGGTTGGAAATAGCCCAAAATATTCTATGAGAAGGTTACTTCTAGCCGACACTAATAAAAGATTGTATCGAATCAGTTAGGAAGTGCCACCCATGCGAAATATTTTCTTGGAAGATGAGGGCACACCCCGCTCTCATGTTTCCTATCATTACAGTTGGTCCCTTCACCAAGTGGTGGATTGATTACACTACATGCAACACTCCTTCAGCAAGGGGGCACCGCTATATCATCATAGCTATAGACTACTTCACAAAGTGGGTCGAAGCTATGCCAACGTTTAAGGATGATGGAGAAACCACGGCTCTCCTTTTATTCAACTAGGTAACAGTAAGGTTCGACATCCCGAGGGAGATTGTCACTGACCATGGTAGTCACTTTCAGAACTAGATGATGACCAAGTTAACATCAAATCTTGTGTTACACCAAGAACATTCATCACCCTACTACCCCCAAGCAAATGGTTAGGTGGAAGCTGTAAACAAATCTCTTAAGACCATCCTACAACAAACAATCAACTCAGCCGAGTCAAATTGGCATTTGATGTTATACTTGGAATTATGGGCCTACCGAATGTCTATTAAGATTGCAACCAGTTTCTCATGTTTTCAACTCATATACGGGCTAGAAGTAGTCTTTCCTATCGAATGTCAGATCCCGTCCCTAAAGTTGGCAATACAATTATTGCCAGACATTTCTCCACATGAAGAATGGTTAGTATACCTTGAGCAGCTCAATGAACAATGTCTTGATGTGGCACTAGCCAACGAAGCTCACAAACATAAAGTCAAGTGTTAGTATGATAGGTCTATTCATCCTCAAATTTTCTTTGAAGGCGACCTTGTCCTAGTCTATGACCAAGATAAGGACCCCCTGGGGGCAGGAAAATTCAAACCCATGTGGTTCAGACCTTTCATCATAAAAGAGGTTTTGAAAAAGGGCACTTATCGTCTGGTTGACTTTGAAGGGAATTATTTGGAGGAGCCTGGAAATAGGCTCTACCTCAAGAAGTATTACTCATAGGCAGGTCATCATGGGTAACTTTTTGTAACATATGTATAGTCTTTATACTATTACTTTCTAGTTTCTTTTGGTGTTATGTATGTGTCGTTGATTTTATATTTCGTAACTGTGGCAGATGTCAAGTGAATCCAAGATGTTGATTGGGTATGCAGATGGTGCTATCTGACACACTCGGAGGCTTGCCTCCGCATCTTGAGTAATATTTACACCTCGGGGCCAGTTATTATCTTCCATAGGTATATTCTTAGGTGACACCACAAATAATGTCACCGAGTATAGTGCAGTTATTGAGTTGCTTCATGACACCTTGTCATTTGGTATCTCTCATCTCTGGGTCTATCTCGATGCTCAATTGGTTGTGTCTCAGTTAAATAGAGTCTACCAAGTTCATGATCCGACTTTACACCGACAATTCCTTAGGGTACGTCTCTTAGAATGAAACTTTGATTATATTACATATTTTCATGTTCCTAGGAGATTAAACCAAGTTAGAGATACTTTAGCTAATCAAATTTTAGATTGGCATCTTGCACACATATGAAAGGACATTCACTTAAACATGTAAATACATTTTTTGCACAAATGATCCATAAGACACAAAAGACATAAAAATCCATATATAATATAATAAGTAACCAGAGTACACAGATGGATGCAAGTGCCTCAAAAATATGACCAATAATGAGTCAAGGGGCTTATGCCCTCAAAACATATATACAAGTAGTGCTCGTGACATGTGAAAAGTCTAACTAAAATCAGGGTCGGTGGGCCCTATTGTACTGATCCACAATGTTTGCTAAACGCCGAAATAATCGGACCCACATCTGTGGTGCCCCCGCTACATGAGGCTGCATGGATGGTGGCAGATCCTCAATCTCTACCATAGGGACCGTGTGAGTGAGTGCAGTAAAGTTCTGCTTGAATCGTCTCAATACCCTCTCAGCCTCCCCGGCTAGAAGATCTCCTTCTACCGCTGGTCCCCCGATGGCGGCAATTGAAGCCCCTGGTCGAGGACGATGCTTGTGCCTCGCATAGTAAGTAGGCCACATTGGTCCCACATCTGCACACAACAAACGCATATCTATCAAATACTCTGGTATAACAAAAAAAATGATATATAACAAAAATGACATAAAAATTACATATGCTTCACAAAAAATAAAAACTACTAAAAAGATGGAGACTTACCCATCTCTCCTTGCTCCTCACCAGGAGGTACTAGTATCTCAGGATCCCTCGAAAAATCAATCCCTGCATAAGGGTAATCCTCAATAACTGGGATCTGTCGTGATAGCCAGGAAAAGAAATAATTATTGAAGGAATCATTAGTCCTTCCACCACCCTATCGTGGCAACAATACTGCCCATCTACACATAGCAGGAAGAGAGGCCTGATGTCCTCATACCACTACTCGAGGACTAAATCTTGGAACTCTCTCAAAGAAGAATGTGCACAGAATGGTCCCGAACTCGAAGTTCCTCTATGTCCGCAATCGACAATCTATCAGTTGCCTCTTCATACACTCTATCAATGTGGTGCTCCAGTCAAATATTTGTGCATTCAAGCACTGGACTGCACAGTTCATCTATGCACGGGATGCCTGATGTAGAGCCACAGAACCAGTCATCCGCCCAATGAGCAATACAATCACCTGCAACAATAAGTCAATAATCTTGCTTATGGGCACCTGTGATCTCGATCGGTCTGTCCCAACCTCACAGTAAAGGCCTATCAATTCCGCTATGTTATGTAGCCCCAAAGGAAATGTTTGGAAGTTGACTAGTCCCCCTCTCCTTGAGAGGCTAGTCAAAAAGTATATGTCCTTGGTGGTGGGCACCAGTGACTACCCCTCTAACATGAAAGCCTCTACAGTTCAGGAGGGTTATCCCTTGCTTTTTAACATTATTCATTAAGGGGGGTCCACACAGGCTGTAATGCTGACAATCATGTGTACATGTGTGCATTTTTTACTCTACCCGAATGTACATGTGGCCTGTTCTCAGACAACCCACGTGGACCTAGGGCCGACCTTTTAAAGGTCGACACCCCCCCAAAACATGGAACCCAAAACAAAACTAAAGATTTAAATTGCAAGATAGGAGAGTTTGTACTTACTTGGTCCAGACAGAAGTTCGTTTCATCCACTGTAGCTCCTGGAATCACCACTTTTGACAAAGGGTTTTTTTTGGTTCCAAAGTCAATTTCCAAATCAACAATGGTGATAATGAGCTACTAGCTTCTATTTATAGACTTTTTGGCCTCTTTTTGTCACTTTTTTGGCCTCCCTTCTCATTTTCTTTAAACCAAAAACCATTTAGAGTGATTTAAGAGTTGCATGGGAGGGGTATGATCGGGTATCGGGGTAGTTTTTTGGAGTTTTTGGGATACTTTTGATGATTCATGGAAAAATCTCACATGATCAACCTGAGCATGTAGGTTAGTTTTTTGCCCTGACTTTTGTATCTCATTGTCTTTATCCCTTTGCCATAGGATCGATCCCATCAGGTTGTGACACAGAACCATCATAGCTTCTTTATAAGTGTCACGAGTTGGTGGTAGAGGTTATTGGAACATGGATGCCCTAGGTAGATCCTGGTTACATTATGGTGTCCATGTTGTCTCTAATAACTGTAGGATCGGGAGTCCTTGTTGTTTTTCCTGATTACAAGTTTGACCCTCATTTGCATGATTGATTTTTTACCTCACCCTCAAGACTCCCAAAAGATGTAATGGTTCTTCTTTTAAGCCCTTTTTAGACCCTCTAAACATGAAAAGATTGTTGAGCGATCTTGTGGCCTTTCACACTCATTAAACTGAAATTTGAAGTCACGTTTGTCTGGCGGTAGTTTACCCCTTTTTTCAGTCCGGACGGTCAAATGTAAAAACAAAGGTATACTCTATGGAACTTCAGTTCTCTAGAAGAGTACTCTCAAGTATCATTTTAACCCTTTTTCGGGCCCGAGGGACTAAATTTATGAAAAAGGAACCCCCACGGAGTCCATAGTTAAGCTCTTTCCAGACTCCCTAAAATTGAAAAGATTGTCGAGTGACCTTATTCTTTAACACTTGTTAAGCTAGTCTAGAAGAACATTCCTAACGGAGTCCATAGTTAAGCTTTTTTCAGATTCCTTAAAAATGAAAAAATGGCCAAGGGATCTTGTCTTTATCACACTCGTTAAAATGGTTTTGAATAAACGTCTTGTCGGTGCTAGTTTACCCCTTTTTCAAACCGACTAGACTACCTTTGAAAAAGGTACCCCAATGGAGTCTCCTTTTACATTTTTTCAGACTCTCTAAATATGAAAAACCATCGAGCTTACCTTCTCTAGGCTCATTAAACTTACATCAAAGGACATTACCATTGTGTGTTTTGTTAACCATGTTTTCATACCTGCATCTTTGGTCTACATGCTGGCTCCATGTTGCTCTCAACTGAGCCATCTAAAGCATACCTTATATGCAAGGCTTGTAGCACTTTGCCTATGCGTCTTAACACCTTGGGCCCCCGGAGGATTTTTCATGAGAGCCATTGCTCTGAACATCAGTCTTGTCCTTGCACCTTAAACTTGTATGCTTGTAACACTCGTTCCTCCATTGTAATGTAACATTCTTTTATTCTTTTTTCCAAAATCATTCCCCAAAAAGAGGAAGGGAAAAGTATTTTCTTTATTGGCAGCATAATGAGTCGCCCTTGGAAAAATCACATTTGTATGTTTGTTCATCAAACCCTAGGATTTAATACGACCTTAGGAAGTTGTTCTCGCTACATAGAGCCATGTCCTGCTCCGTTTGGTTATTCTTCCAAACATATGGAGAGTTTGTGTTGCCTCCTGCCTCGTAAACTTATGTTAATTCCATGCTTCCTGAGTCTCATCATTTGTCATGTTATTTTCCAAGGGAATTTTTTACGAAGCCTGAGTCAACCCCTTTGCAATTTGTCTCTTTCCCTCATGCTCGACCATCCTGGACACCCAATCAAGTCTTTGTTCGAAATCAATGAAGCCTTTAGTCTGATCATCAAGATTCTCTAGTCCATGACCAACGAGCCATCGAAGACCTCTGGGTAGTGAAGTCGTACACTCATATTACACTCCTACCTGAATTTTGAAGATTTTGAAGTTATTGCTCAAGCTTTGAAGATCTCATCTCCATCCCTCAGGCCTTAGCAGCTTCTAAGAAGATGGATACTCTACATTTATATCTTTTTGATTTCGAGATGTATCTCCACTGTGTATTGTTCACGGCTACACTTTATATAGTTATATGACATGGATCTACAATTTATTTGATTGGTAGCCATGATTCTATTTTATCTCGAGCATGGGTATTCCCGCCTCAATGAGACAATTGTTATTTTGCACATGACACCTTCCAATTCCTGGTCCCCGGGCTCAATTGTTCGGCACATCGGTGAAGATTGTTAATGTATTTTGGCCATCAGATGCTCTTCTGACCTCACACATTAGGGGGCATCTGTTATAACCCTAGTTTTCACCAGACATTCTTACCTAGCATCAGGCCATCTTAGATTCCTTCTTTTCCAAAAAACTACTGAACAACTCTTCTCAAAAAACCTCTTTTATAAAGGCCTAGGTGCCCTAGTCCATTACTGCACACGTGTACACGCTCGCTGGCCTAAAATAGCCCGCATGTACCTACAAAAGAACGAAAAAAGGAAATTTTCCAATGGAACACACAACTTTGGGTGAGTTAACTAAACCTTCCAGCCATGCATGGCCGAGGGTTTGACCAAATACCTAACTTCTTCTAGCCTATAAAAGAAGGGGTAGGGGTCCCATTTGGAAGAGGAGAATGATAGTAAAGAAACTCTACCCAATTGCACATTCCCATTGTCCCAACCCTTTAGCCATTCTTGTGCAAGGAGAGATACAGAGAAAAGAAGTTGGAGGACATTTTAAGAGGAGCCCAGGATCAAGTTCGTGGAGCGGTGCTCAATCTCGACATTGTAAGTTGATTCATTAAAATTAATAAAGAAATTCTTTCCAAGTCCCACTATAGGAGTTCTTCATAGTTTATTGAATATATTTTTGAATCTCTAACCCGTTAATCTGTAGGTAAAATGCATGTATAGTTTTTCACTTGTTTTGTATATAGGTTAGCCTTGGAAGGAGAGCTGCTAACAAGTGATCAAGCATGAAGAAGGATCGACATCGAATGCCCGAAACAAGGTATGTTCGTATAACAATGTATTTTCTTAAAATAAATGGGGATTAGGTCTGTAACGATGATAGAAAGTAGGATTCTTTTGGTCTTATCTGCATGCATAACATAACCCTAAATTCTAGTTCATAGGGGGATTTCCCACCACAACACTCACCCAACATGTACCATATACCATGAAATGTGCATCAACCATATGCCAATAATATGTGCCAAATTTTTACCAAGCATGTATATATATCACCAAAAAGTGCCTCATACATATACCAAAATGTATCTCAAACAATGTGCCTAATATCCAACATGCTCCTCAAACTATGTGCCTCAACCATATACTATATCACTCATGATATGTCTCAATCATGCCATACACCATAAAATCATCAACATGTAACCCTCAAAACATGCATATAAACATATATGTAACTCTGTAGCTTACCTGGTGTATGTGATCACAGACCTATAGACCTTCGTCAACTTCAACAACAAGAGAATAGCATCTTCATAAAAAATTACCTTAGTCTCATGGGACTAGTTTTGGATTAGTCACAAACCCTAACTTTCAATAATAATAACAACCTACCTATAATGAATAAATTTATGAAACATGTACACAATATTATTCAGTATCTTCTCTACAATTCCTCCAAGTTTCATTGCTTGGAACATCCCAAAAAAAGAGTTATAGCAAAAAGGGTATACCTTGCCGAATTCTGGATTATTCTAGAGAGAGATCTTGTGGAGACTTCCACATGCGAAATATTTAATACATGGATCTGAAAATTGCACCCAATGTACTACGAACTATAAAATATCCAATGAATTTTTTCTCACTGAATGTGGATCTTCTATGAAGACATTATGACTATTTGCCTGGAACACTTGTTTGAGACTAGTTCTAGGACTGGCCAAAAAGCCTATCTTCCACAGAGTGTATCTCCAAAAATACAACGACCCATAAGATGAAATTTCTAACACAGGTACCTTGATATGTATTTTTAGTATCCTCCAGGTTTGACTATCTGAATCATTCTAGAAAACGTTTTATAGTGAAAATGGTAAGATTACATGTAAATAACATACCTTAGAAAACATCCTCACATGACTTCATCCTCCCTTGGAATTTTGACCTTCTTTGCTTCATCTTCTCTTTGAAAAATGCCTCATATATCCTTAGTTATCTCAGATAATAATCACTTGATCAGTTATATAGTTATTCAATGAACTTGTGTGTATATGTAATGTACTTATGAGAGACCTCTTGAGGTGTATTTATACTTTTTCTAGGTAACCTCTTTCGTTAACTTTGGGACCACTTTCCTTAACTTTAGGGATTCTTAAATTTTCTTGTTACAACCACTTTACCCTTTCATTGATTGAATTGTAACCAAATACGGATTTTTTTACCATTCTTTGGGGCTTCCATATTCACAAGGCCATAACTCCTCAACCATGAGGATCCACATGGTGTACCACCTATCACCAAAATGGCATGAAATGCACTATCCATATATGATAGTATTACCCGCAATTTCACTTTCCTTCATGTAATTATTCCTCAATAAACTCTGGGTCCCATAACCACACCTCCAAGGCTACAAGTAGACTACATCAAATGTACCCAACAAACCCATCATCAATCACAATCATGCAAATGTCAGTCAAATGTCCAACATCTCTGGACCTCTCCAAGGGTTGACATCAATCTCTAAGGGTTGATATCAATGTCCAAGTTCACTCTCCAAGGGTTGACATCAATGAAAACCAATTGTCCAAACCATCTATCCATGAATCTAAACCAACTGTCCAACATAGTCTGATTCATGCATAAGTCCTAAAAACAAGAACTCTATCCCTATAACTCTTTCCATATATCCATCAATCACTAGATAATGAATTACCAACTTATGCTTAGATCAATACAAGCAACAACAATCATCATGGTTTGGAAAAAAAACATCATTTAATCTAAATACAAATTGATTCTTTTTATGAGATGAAAAGTCTATCATTGAGCATTCAAATCATATAATTTAATGGGGGGTTGAGATAAAAAAGAAGGTATCCAAGAATAGATAGGGACAGACTAAATATTAAAACAATTATATTCTAATAGTTAGCATATTATTGCACTCATTTGTCAAAGTTCAACACCAATATGAATGTCCTACATATACTTGTTGTAGTCATCATCATCACTATCAATATAATTGTCATCATGATGTCAGAATTTAGATTTGAGAGCTCTGTTGTCAAGATAGCCTTTAACTTTTAGTGTCGCTTTGTTATAATTTATTTGCATTTACCATTCAAATAATATCAAGTAAATAATATTACAAGCTATAAATTTTTGTCAAAAATAACATCTTAAGCATGACAAATTATGACAAAACATTGGGACAGATTAACTATCACAACAACAATTTTATTACCTCAAATTTGACACCACTATTAATTTCTTGTACATGCTCGTCAACTTCATCATGATCAATATCAATGTTAACAAAATATTGTACTGCATCCTTGAGAGCTCTGTTGACATGAAGGACTTTTCCTTTTCCCATTGATTTATCGATATAATTGCTCTGCATGTGGTTTAACCATCATGCAAAAAACAATACAAACATTAAAAGTAGCAGCAAATTGTCTTCAATGGAAATGTTGTCTTTTTCAAACAATGAAACAACATAATTGCAACAAGCATTGGCATAAATGTAATAAAAGAAGTGTAGAACATGAATCATTTCATGGGTTCATCCATCATTCAAAACAATGAAGGTTTTCTCTTTCATGAAATAAAAACCTGTCTCTTGTTATTTCTTTAAAGAATCAAAGAGTACAATTTATATTTCAAACACAAACTTGGATTTACTAAGTAGTGTTGACTTCAACAATGAAGGAAAATCAAATTCATCTTGAAACACAAGATATACCAGGCTAGTTGAATAATTAGAAATTTGTAAGTCCATGCACAAATAGTTTAGGGTTACATAATAGTACACATATAGCTACATGGTAATTGTGCACTATAGTCTGTACTTGGGATTTCTAGGCATGGATTGCAAATCAAGGCTATCATTTCCAACTAGGATTAGTTGTGAAAAATCATCTACTCAGGCATTGTCAAGTTAATTTTTTCATACCTAAATCATATAAGCCACTTTCGATCCTGGGATACCCTAAAACATTAGAGTTCAAAGTCTGGTAAAACTGCAAAGATGTTTTGAAAGTATACTAGCAAATGTACAATATAACTTCCCTAATGGATTATTCAAAAACATTTGGTTTAGGCAATCTTGTGTTGATTCCTTTTGGGGTTTGAAACTTTTCAAGAAAATCAAATCATATTCAGATCTACTCAAATCATCATGAATCCAAATATATAACATGCTAGTTGAATAATTGTAATTTCATGCAAAAATAGTGTAGGGTTCCTAGTGCTACGAAACATAACCACACTAATTGCAAACTACATTCAATACATAGGGTTTCTAGGAATGGATTTCAAGTTTAAGGCTTATATTTCAAGCTAGGCTCAACTATGAAAAAATATCAATTCATGCATAGTCTAGTTAATTCTGACATACTTTAACCATATATGCTTCTTTGGTTCCTAGGATATCTTAAAACTATTGAGAGTAAACATTAGAGATGTACTGAAACTGATAGGAGATAAAATAAGTTTTGTAAGCATATTGGAAAATGTATAATGTAAAATACCCAATGTATTATTCACAAACATTTTTTTATGGTAATATTTTGTTGATTCATTTTGGGATTTGAAACTTTTTAGGAACATGAAATCATATTTGAATTTGGTTGAAAGTTGAATTTGTAGTTTGGAAGTAGATAAAAAACTACTTTAGTTATTTTGTACTTGTTGTTCATGTCTGAGAAGGTACCTATCATATGAGATACTCCCAAATATGTTTAGAATATGCATAGAATGACTTTTGAGTTTCCAATAGTTGAAGCCAGCCCCTATTTTTAATGGGTGTCCACTTGTGACTTTCATCAAATTTTAGTGGGGTGACATAAGTTTTGCTTGGATGAAACAACTGGTAAACGAACAATGATGATTCCCTAAGGAATTTTAAGAATATTTGAGGGGCTGTTATATCGTAAAACAACAATAGGAGCAATTTTGGGCCTGTTTATGGCCTCAAACAATTCTAAAATAACATTAATTAATGATTCTTGGTTGACTATAGACCCAAATTAATAGTCTATGACACACTTCCACCTTGGAAAGATAAGACTGGGAATTACTGGAGCAATTCTAGGTATGAAGAGAGCACTTCTAGGATTTTATAAGTAGGAAACAAGTCAAACTTTTCTCTGAATAACATCTTCTAGGTATTGTTCTAACAATATTGGTATATGTTTCACCTAATAAGAACCTTAACAAGCAGTTCTGAGCATTATTTGAGATTGTCAATGTCATCCCTAAGCCTCATTAGAAAATATGGGCAATTATAGAGGTCATAACAACAACAAAGAGGCCCCAACCCCAAGGTTGGGTGAGTTCTAGGAATCATTCTAATATGATGCAATTCCCTTAAGAGTGGCCATAAAAATCATGTTTGGACACTTTTATGAAGTCCTAGGCTAAAGATAGCAATGAAACTCCAAATATGGGCATGATTAGGGTCAAAGTAGAAGCTAATATTAGGTATGGTCTTGTTTTAAGTAACTATAATCATATATGACCCTAAAACCACCATAAACCATTCCTTAAACAACATGTTGCAGTAGTGGATCTCAATTTTTGGCACTTCTTACCCCTCAAACAACCTTCTCCTTCAACTATGGGCATATTGTAGCCTTGAGAAAGTGATGAATAACATCACAACTTTCCCCTTTGGAGTCTTGGGCACACTAGAAGGAATTCTGGGCAATATTTAAAGGTAAATCAATAGTAAGGGAACCATGAATTAGTCAACACTACTTTGTTCCAACCATAGGCTTTCTACAATTCCATGTTGGAAGTCAACTATTCCCCAATCCTATCATTTTACCCAACCAATTTTACAATAGAATAAGAAGAAGTGCTTGTAGATGGCTCTCAAGCTATTGTTGGCACTCTTTCAGACTCAAAACATACTTGATACTTTAAAGGCAGAACATAGAGAGTTGATTATAGAAACACAGGATGGTTCTACACAGTGCAAGGATGAAAAGGCATGTCGACAGGGAACCAGAATGTATTATAAATTTAATTGAGTGCACTAATTCTTAGCAAGAGAGTGTGAGTGAGAGAACTTAATAGTTCACTTTAAATGCAACAGAGTGAGTGGAAACAGACAAAATACTACAACTTCTAGTTCAATTTATAAGAATAAATGAGATCAATAGAGACTCTTACCTTAATTTAATTATAGGATTTATGTTCATTCCATGCAGAAAATATAGGATTAACAGAGGAAACCAACTATGAAATTGTCTTATTGAGACCCTGTATGCAACTCATTACATGTTGGTATTGGTCACTCGAGTCGAAATCATTTGTAATGTCTCTTACTATACTTCTTTGACCTCCAATTGATGGTTGCGAATTCTCTGTCGACACTCTAATTTTACACTTGCTCTTATTGTTAGATTTACTAGAATCTAATGTTTCCATATAATGGATAATGTCTTATGCACCTGCCTCTCTGTTACTATTTTCCACCTAAAAGACAATGTCAAGTTTCAACATAGTTAGTTCAATAAACAAATTGAAATAAATAACAATTTAAGTTCAACCAAAAAAAAAACACTTACTGTCAATTTGTTTATTTTGGCATGCAACCTGCCTAGACCAAATGTATATGGAGCCCTGACATTATCTCTTGATTTCATGCCTCTGTTACTCTCTGTCAAATATTATTTAGAACACATAGCTTGCTTCAACGCCTCCCATTGTTTGGGAGACATAGTGGAGTTTGTCTTGTCTTTTCCTTACATGATTAATTTTCTACAATTATATATATATATGTGTGTGTGTGTGTGTGTGTGTGTGTGTGTGTGTGTGTGTGTGTGTGTGTGTTCATCAGAGTTATCATCTTTTGATTATAATATTTTCTAGATATTTTTCCACCAACAGTCTCAAAAGAATGTTCCATTTTTTGGATAACATTATCCACAATTCGTGGATCTTGATCTAAAAAAAATGTTTTGAAAATATCCAAATGATCCCTACATCTTGTTCCCAACTCCGAGGCCCACCTCGCTGCATTTTTCTCAATGGGATCACCATACTTCGACACTTCAACCAAGAATGGATTCTTACCTTATATTTTTCTTTCTTTTTCATTCCTCTCTGTACATCTATACAATCCTTGACTCAATCTTTGTCTTTTAACAAAAGCGGACACATCTTGTGAACCACTAATAGTATTTTTGGCTGATATAGTTTCATCAAGAGATGCAACATGTGAATTTTGACGCACAACAGATGTAAGTGTTATCTCTTCATGACTTTCATTAACAAAAATATAATTCTCCTTGACCACATCAGCTGTGGAAATAGGTAGCTCAGTACCGCTCTTTGTATATGTTCCTTCAAACCTGTCCTTGAGTTTTTCATAAATGATGTACAGACTTGCTCTTCCTTTTTTCTCAGGTTGATCAATAATCTCTTTTATACCTTTTTCTAATAAATCATCACGTTGTGCAACACCATGTGCTATATCAGCCTCCACATCACCATGTGCTAATCAACTTGCACACCATGACCACTATTATTTTTATTAACTACATTTGTTGGATCACAAATGTGTTGGATTCTATGAGTTGGTGGCATTATATCTTTACACTCCCTTGATTTTTTCTCCACTTTTTCTATGCCTGCATCTTTTTCTTTCCTATAAAACAAAACAAATATCTTATTATGTCTTATATACATAAAATTCTTTCGTATAAAAAATTAAAAAATATGAAACACATAATATACTACTTAAGTGGATTAAAAACTTGCATGTTTGTCAAATGAAGAGATGATAAATATTCATCATTCTTGGCCACATTTTCTCTACGAAAAATCTCATATTCTATCAACTTTTTTGCATTATCGTTGTCATCTAACTTGCGCCTCAAGGAATTTTTTTTCATATCCTGAAGTCCAAATAAACAATAGTGTATAAATCATCCACTTGAATCAACAAAACAACAATGGAATATGAGTTTGAAACTCAAATTTTATTAATGCATGTTCTTAAAAATTAAGTGCACATGTTAATAAACAAATGCCTCTTAAAATCAACCCCTAAAGTGTTTCTTATATAACTTGAAATCAACGATAAATAAGTAAATTTATGCTAAAAGCATGTAAATAATTTTATGTAAAGTTATTAGGCCTCCAATTTAAACCACATGCTATGCATTTCTATATATTCAAATTGTATTCAACATCTATGAATTCTAATAATACATTACATTCAACATCTCCAAACTTGCTCTTCCTTTTTTCCCATGTTGATCAATAATCTCTTTTATAATTTTTTCTAAGAAATCATCACGTTTTGCAACACCATGTGCTATATTAGCCTCCACATCACCATGTGCTATATCAACTTGCACACCATGACCACTATTATTTTCATCAACTACATTAGTTGGATCACAAATGTGTTGGCTTCTACGAGTTGGTGGAACTATATCTTTATTTTCCCTTGATTTTTTCTCCACTTTTTTTGTGCCTGCATCTTTTTATTTCCTATAAAACAAAACAAATATCATATTATGTCTTATATACATAAATTTATTACCTATAAAACATTAAACACTATTAAAAGAATAATATACCACTTAAGTGGATTAACAACTTACATGTTTGTCAAACCAAGAGATGATAACATGTTCTCTACGAGAGCGCTAATATTCTATCAACTTTTCTCCATTATTGTTGTCATTTAACTTGTGCCTCGAGGACTTTTTCTTCATATCCTAAAGTCCAAATAAACAATAGTGTATAAATCAACCACTTGAATCAACAGAACAATAGTGGAAAATGAGTTTGAAACTTAGATTTTATTAATGCATGTGCTCAAAATCATCATAATCATTCGCATTACCACTGAGGTAAAAATATTGACACTCCTAAGTGCATCTTCTTGATTTTCTTTGTCATCCTCACCTGAGGCATGCAATACATTCTCTCTTCCAATATCTTTGTTGGTAATCAAAGCCTCTTCTTCAATTACTCTATCATCATCTTCAACCACTTCTTCGAATGTTTCTTGTAAGTTATCGTATTTCCCATCAGGAATTATATTGACAAATTCCATGAATTTTTATCTCGAATGAGACTCTATTTGAATGACATATGACCATCCTGAGATTCTTACATCATCAATTAGATATGATTGGTTAACTTGAAGACGAGAGACATATGGATCATCAGTCTATGATAGAAAATGTTGTATATTTCCATGTACAAATCCATACTCATCAAGTTGTACTGCAGATGGTTTGACCCACTTAAATTTTAATCATATACAACTATTTTCACCATAATCAACTTGAATAATTTCTTGGATGAATCCAACATAAATTTTCTTCTTGGTTTCATGAAGGAATTCGGCACTAACAACACAATCATAATTTCCCTTTCGTTTGTCCTTTTCTTCCACTCTTAAATGACTACCATAGGCCCACATGCCACTAAACTACATAGCCCATATATGTGGAAACTATGAAACCTCACTTTTCTCCACTATTATATCTTGACCTTCTTCTTTTGCATCATTGACTGCATTAGCAATCCATTCTTCAAATTTTGGAAAATAATCACCTCCAATCAAATCATGACGTATGTGCTTTTGAGGTCGAAGTTGAATCCATTTTTTATTCTCTTCTTCATATTTCCTACATAGAATATGAATGTACAAGATAAGAAGATTAATAATATAAATGTGTAAATTCAATTGAAGAAATACATTATTGTGTAAATGTTTTTTAACATGTGCCACTTATCGAATGAATATGTGTTATGAAGAACATAGGCATGTATCACACTTCTTTCATTATTTGATAACTTAATTAATATTGCATTTACTTCTAATACTTCACCTACAAATCTCTCATCTTTGTCATCATCCTATACATGTCGATTGACATTTTTAAAATCCTTCATATATTATGTGCAAAATCCCATGGCCTCTTTCATTGAATATCCCTTAGAGATGCGGTCTTCTGGTTTTTCCCTAGTACGGATTTTTTTTTTCAAAACCTTCATATATCTTTCTATAGGATACATCCATCTCATTCTTACTAGGCCACAATGCTCTAGTTCATTTTCTATATGTATCAAAAGATGCATAGAAATGTTAAATATTGTTGGTGGCAATTTTGATTCCAATAGCCAAAGGACTTCAACAACCTCCTCCATCAAACTATCAAATTTCGAAGGATCTAATACATGTAAACTCATTCTCTTTAATATTAGTCCCAACCTTATAATTTCCAATCTTGGCCCCTTTGCCAAACTTGATATATTGACCACAATAGGCAAAAAATTCTCAATTATGACATGATAGTCATGGGTCTTGAGGCCTCTTAAGCTATTCATGTTAGTTTGGCTTCTAATACTATTACTTACATATCCAGTGGGAAAGAGAGTCTAAAACATCAAATTTAAGAATTGTGCATGTTGTTCCTTTGTCCAAACATAAGGAGCACTAGATTTTCTATATTTTTCATCATCATATGTTTCCACCCAAATGTTTTGATGAATCTTTAGTTTTCAAAAGTCTTCACGTGATGAAACAATATCAAAATCACCAAAAAGAGTTTCTATAATATCATAGGCTATATTTTTCTCGATATGTATAAAGTCAACAATATTCTTGATGGATATATCCTTAAAGTACAACAACTTATAAAATATGCACAATCATTTTACACCGCTTTTATTACATGGATCATCCCTACTACCAAAAATCCCACCACTTTCAATAAACAACATTATTCTATGTCCATTCTCAATAATATATTCACTTGTTATTGGCAATGGTGCTTCACAATTATCTTCTTAGACATTGAAACATGTTTTTTTTCGACTATATGGATGATCCTTTTTCAGGTAAGCATGATGTCCACAATAAACATACTTATGAAAACTTCTTGAGTGCCCCACAAAATCCTTAAATTTTCAAGAAGGACATCCATAGTATCCATGAACAATGAGACCAGTCAATGTGACGTATGTAGGAATATCATGAATTGTAAACAATAAGGAAGCTCTTAAAGTGAATTTGTTTGAATGACCATCCCTTAAAAATTGAATTTCTTCAATTCCTTTCCACAATGCATTAGCTCATCATATAATGGCTCTAAATAAACATCGATTTTATATGAAGTCACACTTTTTTTTTCTCGTATAATCAATGATAGCATTAGGAAAAATGGTTTAGTTGCTAACTATAATATCCCTCGGTCAAACCCAATTGTAAATATAATGCAAGTGTACTTAATATGGTGAGCTATATTGACATCATTTTTGTAATGAACCTTTCATGGCATAGTGCGTGCATGTATTGCGCAGTAAAATGATGTAGGGAGCACATTTCCGAATACTGCACACAATAACTAAAGTGCAGGCAATATTGAGGTCAGAAAACCTTTGTGTATATGATATGTGTTATAGGCTGGTGAGCCAGTTATTATAAGTTGGGATGCTTATGTTTTGGAATTAGGCCAGAGAGCCTAAATGTTAAAGGCCAGTGCATCTATTTTGTATCTATCTCATGATTAATATAAAATACATCATTGTGCGCAGACTGACCATGATAAAAGAGATGGGGGACTAAACTTCACTAGTTAGGGAAAGGGAGGGCCAAACGTTAAGGAAAAAGGCTAATCTAGGAATCTTAAGCCATAAAGGAATATTATATTAATGTTTCTTTAAACATAAACTATGGATAATTATTTTATCTTAAGTCCTAAAGTTGGGGACAAGTGGACCAAAGTAGCTCCCAATATGACAAGTGTCAAGTTGGGGACATGCATACATATTGTGGAACTTAGTTCATTTCTGGGGGGATCTTTCCATTATTTCATCATTCATTTAGTCATCCGGTCAATCATCCATGAGCATTCACACAACCATTGAGTTATCCTTTATATATTCATGACTGTACCTAAACCTGTATCCATAACCATTATCTGTTCGTGTAACCAGTTAGCTTGGGAATGGGATTGAAGAAGCGGGTTGTCATGCCTATGGGAGATTGAAGAGGTGGGTTATCAAGCCCATGAGAAATTATCTGAATGAGATAATTGTTGGGAATTGATTTCCTGAAGGTTCTAAACTACAACTACAAGGCTCTGAGATTTCCTGTCCAGCCTGTTGCTGAAGCCTTAGAAAGGAAGTGAGGTGGCCAAAGGACTATTGATCAGAGAAGGGGAACACTTCCTGGGGTGGGACAGGCATGTGGGGAATGAGGGATTGTAGGCTATTAGTTGAGTTTCACCTGAGACAGAGTCTTTCCTATTTTCTATGAGCCTTTAGCCTAGTTAGGAAACCCCTTTACCCGGGTGGAGTTTAGTCCCAAATCGGGGGTGACTCACTATTGAGAGTGATGAACAATGCGGTATAAGGCTGGGAGGTTTGTGGACAGTCTGCACGCAGTTGGTGACATTCTTTCCAAGATAAGTACCAAATGTGTGATAAATGAACATGCTGCATTATTATTTACGTGTTTATTTCATGGGTTTATCATATGTGCATTATAAATGTCTGTACGCTTATGGGTATTCCCTGTATATGCTACATGTTTTCGTTTACTGTTATTTCAGTATGAAATCATGTATTTACAAAATTTAACTGTCTATTCACGTTTATATGTAAAGCTTCTGCAAGAGTGTTGTGTGTGTATGATTTTAATTGCATGCAGTTTGAAGAGAAAAATTTGTGTGGCATAGCTCAGTTGAATACTGAGTATGTTACAGTATATTCCGCAGTGAGAGAACAAAAGTGTTCCCTCATGTAGTGTGGCCTAGCCATGGGTGGCCAGGGACATTACAATATGGTATCAGAGCATCAATTTCCAACATTGAGCCTGGATGGGCCGGAAAGGTTCAGTTGAAGCGAATATTCACAGAAGATTAATTTTGAAATGGGCAAAATTTCAATTCACAGAGCATCCATGGTATATTTTGGCACCACGCAGAAATGTTGGCGTGGAGGTGCACATGCGGTAAATTTTGGCACCACACGAAAGTGTTGGCATGGAGGTGCATGTGGTAAATTGTGGTGTCGTGTGGAAGAATATTATGTGTGGATGTGTGTGCTAAATTTAGCATTTCACAGTGCACACACACATGGTAATGGTGGACGTAGTGTGCACAGTATTGCAAAACATAGAAGAGTTTGGTTGGTGCGCGTACAGTATGAGTATAAGTTGTCTTATGACAGTGTAATCAATGGTGCACGCAGATTATTATGCATAGTGGGGCATATTGAACTCTAGCATGGTGCAATGCATAGAGAGAAATGCATGTGGAATACTAATGCACAACAAATATCATTGCAAGAACCAAAAATTTGCACAGTGAATATTAGTGCGCAACACAAAGGTAGTGCACACAAGTTATTGGCACGACGGAGAAGAAATGCATAGCGGATATAGGTGCACGTAAGAATTATTTACTTGTGGTGTTGCTATGCACGATAAGTATGGGTGTACAGGTTGAATTTTTGTGCGCGCGAAGTCATTTGGAAGGTGAACAACAACAGAAAGCAACAGGTTTCCGTGACATTTTATACTATTTGAATGAATAATGCATTGTCGGAGCATTATTTAAAATGAATTCAGAGTTGGTTTGAGATGAAATACATATAGTCTAAATTTCTAATACAAGAGCATCTCGGAGATGAATTATAGGTTTTATATTCCTCTGACTCAGACAGATGAAAGTGAAATTGAAGCTTACAAGAAATGCATACTATGAAAGAAAACAAGACTCATATCACTACCAGTTCGAATCTTGTCATAAGCAGTCCAAAATCCTCTTCTGCATTTATATATTCATTTTAATCCCAAAAATTACAAAAATTCTTCCTGCATAGAGGACAGGTTCCTTTTTCCATTTTCTCTTTCTTGAGATAATAAGTGTATATAGAAATAAGTTACAAAAAAGTGAATGACTTAAAATAACAACTATCCTATTTTAAAGGGACCACTTATGAATAGGTCTATCATCTCTAGGGCCCTGTACCTCTGCTACCATCTGTCCAAAAATTGCCGAAATGTACTTATTCTTATTCGAGGACTCATTTCATCTTAGTGACCTCCTCCTTTAATGTATATAACCAGACTAGTTGATCCTCTCCAACACTTTCAGTCGTTTCATCGATGGTTTCTTTCTTTGGTCTCTTGCTCCATTTCTTCTTAACAACTTGCCTGTTGATGACCAAATCTCTCATAGTGGGATTCATCTTGACTTCTGATTCCGAGTCTATAATAGGTTTTGTGTAAAATTTAGTCTCTATTATGTGTGCAATTACCTTTTCCTTCTTACTCATAGGAAAATATTCCATGTTGCCTGAATAACCAGTCTCACTGGATATAGCTTTGTCCATATACCTGAATTCTATGGACACCGAAATGATTTTACAGAGATCAGAAGGTCGAGCAAATTTGGAGATTACTTCATTTATGGATAAGATGATGCCTCCATACTTGCGATTCGGTATTTATAGAGTCCCAATCATGAATCAAAGATAGACTTACGTACCAATACGTTGGCTTTCCATGTGCGGCTAATCCATTTCAAATGATTATCTTTTGAGTTCGTTACAAGTGGTGGTTTTGACTTATGGAAACATGTGAGGTTGAGACTCTAGAGAAAGTGGTTTTGGAAAACCACCTTTCACCCTGATGTATCTAAAAATTTTCATGGTGATAACACAGGAAATCAGAAGGGATAATTCTGGTGTATTCTTTGAACCAAAATGGTTCATATCTTTCATGAATTGTTGAATTAGTTGGCCTGATAAGTTTTGTTGGCTGCACATTTTGCAGAATTAACAACAACTAGATCAGATCAAGATCAGTGCAGATTCCATATGAATGGAAGAGGCATAGGGGAATTACAGTCAGCAAGATGAGAGTAGAGGGATGGAGGTCCACTTGGGCATTGAAGGAACAAACCCCAATGGACATGGAGATGAAAGGAATGAAAACATTGTTGGCAAATGTTTAACAGGTAGCGTATGCTTGTCATTGATGGCAAGTACAACAACAATGGTACAACAATGATGATGGATTTAGTACAATAGTGATGATCAACAACGCAGTGATATTTAGGAAGACCGACAACACAACCAGGCAAACAAAAGATAAGTTCAGGTTGATAAAATGTTCAAAAGCTTGAGAATCATTTCTGATCGTTGGATCCATTCAAAATTCCTGAAAGAACGAGAGTCGTCAGATCTGAATGAAGAAAATAAGAGCGCACTAAAAAGGAGGACAGATCTTAGACGTTAGATCCAAGCGCAGGACCCGACCACTGTTGGATCGAGGAGAACCTACACGATCCTTAAAGAACAAGGAGAAGCGGGCATAATCATGATATGCGAAATCACGACTTAATTTGAGTTGTCAGATCGAGGTTGAATCTGGACCGTTGATCCCTGTCCATCTCAGAGTTTCGAGGATCGAGAGTTGGAGATGTCAAAGACTTTTGACATCAAGAATACCGATTTCATGATATGTGAAATCATGATGCAATCTGAGCTGTCAGATCAAGCTTTGATCTGGACCGTTGATTCCAGCCAATGGAGAGGCATCAGGGATCGAGAGTTGGACATGACAAAGATTATTGACATTAGGAACCCTGATTTCACGATATGCGATATCGCGATTCAATCGCAGCCATTGAATCAAGAATGAATCTGGACCATTGATTTAACTCCTTATCGGAGTTTCATAGATCAAGACTTGAAGGTGTCGAGAACTCACATGGAGAAGTGGCAAAATCATGAGAATATCTGGGCCGTAGGATCTGATGAAAGTACGAAGGACCAATAGCCGTTAGATATGGTGAAGCTGCAAGGTAGATATGATAGTCATGGTCCGTTAGATCAAGAGGACACGTGGTGAAAGATCGTCATGTTGCTGACTGGAAAGTCAAAGGAAGGGGGTTTGATTTTAGCCATCAGATCGAGGTTTGATCTTAGCCGTCAGATCAAGGTTTGATCTTGACCGTTGATCCAAATCCATCTCAGAGTCTTGGCTATCGTGACTTGGAGTGATGAGACCCTTCATCACAGGAACTGTGAGATGCTAATTCACGAAGATATTTGGACCGTCAATACACCAAGATTCTGGACCGTTGATCTAGCTCCATCTCGGAGTTTTTCCTATCGCAACTTGGAGTGATGAGAACCTCCATCTAAGGAACAGCGAGATGCGAGATCACGATTTAATCGTGGACCATTGGATCAAGAGGACGCGTGGTGAAATATCAGAGCACCATAAAGCTCCATCTCAGAGTTTCACCTATCGCAAATTGGAGTTATGAGCACCTCCATCTAAGGATCAGTGAGATGCGAGATCACAAAAATATCCTGACTGTCAATACACCAAAAGATGTGGACCGCTGATTTGAGATCCATCTCTGAGTCTCGCCTATCGCGACTTGGAGTGACGAGAATCTCCAATGAAGGAACAACAAGATGCGAGATCACGATGAGATCAGGACCGTTGATTCATCAAGATCATGAACCATCGATCAGGGTCAATGAAGATCATAAGTTTAGAGCGCCTATTACCATAGCCTTTGGTCACCGTGTGTGATCGCCAAAGGAGATGAAGAGTCTCCAAGCTTCATCTAGTGAAGGAAGACTATTCTTAGAAGGGATTGACAGATGTATGAGCATGGAAGCCTGTAACTGAAACAAATAAGGTGAGATCGATTGTCACAGAGAAGATGAAGAGTCTCAACTACCAGAGAGGTTGAGGAATCTCAGCATAACATCCAACGATGCTGAACGCGTGGGAAAACAGCTAGAGAAGTTGAAGAGTGACGATGATGATCACGCAGAGCACTTGAGAGGTGGAGGATATTGGCACGGTTTGAGAATGCAGAGGAATGGAGAATATTGCATGCACAAGATGCACAGAAGCTATATATACACGGTACAAAGAAGAGAAGGCTTGCTGTTGTTGTTGGAGCTTGTTGTGATTGTAGCTAGTGAAGGTGATTCATGTGTAAAGAATAAGGAGAGTGCAGCAACTAAATTGAACAAAAGAGGATCTGTGTAGTGAATGGGTATGGCACACAGAGCTTAAAAGGCAGAAGAACAAATAGCACAAGTGAGGTGTGCAAGAAGGCAAAGAGGTAGACAGAGTAACGAAATGCAGCAGAACAGTGATGAGTCTGGTAAGCCATTATTGAACATTATATCACTGTAAGAAGTTTGAGTAATACAGAATCAATATTTCAGGGTGGTTGGGAAGTGCTAGGGAGGACTGTTGTCCTCAGAGGTTCAAGTGGGTGCTTGAACATAGGGAGTTGGTGCTTCCTTCTAGTTGGTGCTAGAGAAACCAGGGAGTTGGTGCTTCCTTATAGTGGGTGCTAGAGAAAATAGAGAGTTGGTGCTCTCAGCGAGTTGTAGCTTGCTAGATAGAGGTTGTAGCCTCATTATGAGTTGGTGCTCATATGTATGATAATGTAAAGAATGTAATTATTACTTATCATATAAAGAAAAAGAGGTTTTTACTCTAAATGGGTTTCCTCGGAAAATATCTGTCTCTGTGTTTCTCATATATGTGACTGATGTTGAATGTGCCTGTGTTTATTTCTCTGCATTATTGTGATCATCATTCAATGTTTCTACAAAGAGTTTTAAAAGAAGAATAATTGTTTAAGCTCAGTAACAACTGATTCACCCCCCCCCCTCTCAGTTGTCCAACAATTGGTATCAAAGTTGGCCCCTTTTATATAAGGGTAGATCCTAGAGCTTAAACATGTCAAGCCATGAAGTAAATTCAACCAATAAGGCCCCTCTGTTCAATGGAACAAACTTTACCTTTTGGAAAGTTAGAATGAGAACCTACATAATGGCTTTAGGTGTAGATGTCTGGGATGTGGTAGAGACTAGTTATGTAAAGCCAATTATGCTAGCTAATAAGGATGACAAATTAGAATTTAGCTTCAACGCTAAGGCTATGAATGCTATCTTGAGTGGGCTTGCAGAAGTAGAATTTGTGAAAGTTATGCACCTAGGAACTGCCAAAGAAATGCGGGACAAACTCATTAACAGTTATGAGGGTAATGAGAAGGTAAAGGATGCAAAGCTTCAAACCTACAGAATACAGTTTGAACAGCTGAAGATGAAGGAAGATGAAACTGTAGGAAAATACTTTCTGAGAGTAGAAGAAATGGTAAATGAAATGAAGGCACTTGGTGAAACAATTGCGGAACCTTCTTTAGTTTAGAAAATCTTGAGATCTCTCCCAAATAGGTTCAACCCGAAGGTCTCTGCTATAGAAGAACTTAATGATCTAAAAACCTTGCAGTTTGACCAACTTCTTGGAACATTGACTGCATATGAAATGAGAATAGTTAAATATAAAACCACCTCCAGAGAAGCATCATTTAAAGCAAAAAAGAATGAGGATTCTGAGCCCGATGAAATTGAAGCAAAATTTGTGAAGAGACTGAAGAAGGGATCCGGTAAATACAAAGGTAAACTGCCCTTCAAATGTTTTAACTGTGGTAGGATAGGTCATTTTGCAAACAAATGTCCCCA
>ML827403.1:8549-22727 GCA_009831015.1 Picea engelmannii | reverse complement strand
GAAACTGTCCACTTGGTTCTCATAATATTTGCTCAATTTCTCCTTCTCCTCAAGAGAACCAACTAATTTTATGTTATGTTCAGACTTGATATCATCTATTTTAGCTTTTATCTATTCAATGGTATCCAAAGATATTTTATTTACTTTTGTACATTGATCCAACTAGGTTTGATGTTCTTCTGACCAAATGGTCTCATGTGACTTCAATTATTCTTTTAGTTGTATTACTCTTTTCTTTTCCCTTTATAACTGAGCAGACAGTCTGCTCATTGACCATTTGTTTGCACTAGCAAATGCCCCTAGAGCATCAATAAATTATTGTGCAAACTCTTCATCTTTTAGATGTGCAACATCCCAAAGCTGCATTGTTTCATATGTAATCTCCTCATGTTGTGTTGTCTTTCTCCTTCTAGTTATTCTTTCCGCAATGGTCTTTGTTGCATCATAAAAGGTGTAACTATCCAATAACAGAACAATATATTGGATTGGTTGAAGACTATCAAGGTTAAAACAAGTTGAAACCATTCTTCCTAGAATAGAACTTATGTGAGTAGTATCAATGGCACAAATAGTAGGAACAACAACTGAGTGAATATTTTCAGTACCTGTGTTGGTACTAAGCTCTGCATTTACCTTAGAGGATTTTGTAGATGTTTATGATGTTACTTTGTTCAAATCCTCTTATCCTATTGCAATACTTTGTTGATCATATTTGTTCATTCGTGTTTTAGATGTAGATACGCTAATTTCATTCCCTGTTTAAGATTTCGATTGCTCATCCTCTTCYTCATCAACATCTTTTTCTACACTACATTGTTTCTCATTATTACCCTTTAGGAAAGCTTTCTTTMTTTTAAATTGTCAGTCAAATATTTCTTGTATTTTGGGATCATTCCTTAGTTCATCATTTCCATGAATCACTTCCTAATAATTCTTAGAAATTTGAAAAATAATGTCAAATGGATAATCTTCATGAATGTATGCCTTGACATTTTTTTACTGAACTATTAGTGTTTTTTGACAGTTTCTGCTGGGCCATGTTTTCTGAAATTCCCATGGGCTAGGTAAATGTTCTCCATTTTCTCCACCTCTATCTGATCATGGTTTTCATTTGAAAAAGAAAATATTCCTAATGAAATTGGGAAGGAAGGACATTGTCTTTTATGACTTCTTGACAAAAAAAGACAACAATGCCAACACTAATGGTTTGGTATGTTATCTCTCTAAGAGCGAGTCTTCCTGGAACATATCTAGGTAGAAGATAGGGAGCCCCTTCGCACCCATATATTCTTATGTAGGAGAATTCCTCATCAATAAACCAATCACCCAATTACTTAAGAGTGTTAATGGCCTCTTCAATGAATCTTAGGGCTAGTTGATTGTTCAAAATAAGGTGCAAGGGAATCATGAAAATCATGAAATAACTATAGATAGCATAGAAGATTTTTTACAGTTAATTCCCACATTTAGAAAATTATATGTGGACTGCCTCTTCAAAAGGAAACCAATTCTAGGCTAGCAGAGGAAAATTTGTGACCTCATAAACAACGCCAGTTAAATAATTAGGCATAAAGAATCCAGAGAAATACCTTGGAGGTGCTTCTTGGGATTTTTGAACCTCTTGCTTGATGTTAGTAGAGAGGATGTGAGCCCAATTAAATACTCCTTTAAGAACTTGGTGAATCAGGGGAACCCAACTCAATTTAAAATTAGAATTATCCTTCTCACCATAAAGGCGACAGAGCATGATGTTTGTCAGCTTGGAAGGATACCTCAAGCATGGAACATGGTAAATTTTATCTACAATAACTTTGAAGGAATTAGGATCATGCCACCAATTCCTAATTAAATCCTCCATTTGTATTTCTTCCCCCTCCACTTTCTTTTGAATGGATTTCTTAATAATTGTCATCTAGACAAATTGTAGGTGCATCTAGTTTATACATATTGGCAATGCCATCTAGCCTAAAATACCCAATTTGTGAAAGCATTTGAAGGAGATTTTCTAAACAAATAGTCTTTTTGTCTCAAAAGCTTGGGATTTTTGGAATAAGGATTTCCTTGAGGTTCTACAACAGTGATATAGTATCATTTATGACCTTTAGCAAGAACCCTTTTCCCAAGGAAGTGCACCCATTTTTTCAGTGGGGGCTTGGGCATTTTTTTCCAAGGTTTTTTCAAGATTGGTCGTGGTCCTCTCAGCTCTACTCATATTTTGTTGAGTTGGCATTCTCTCGGGAGGTAGATTTTTGAGGAGTTACTTGGATTTCAATTCTTACACTCCAATCCAAATCTTGGATCTATATTCTAGTTGGATAAATCATGGGACATGTGCCTCAACTCCAGATATTGTGGTCGATACCTCCAAAGGTAAGCACAAAACTTGATATAATCAAAAGTAAGATTCTTCTCACGTTGGTGGGTTAACCTCCAAGTTGTTGTGAGTGGGAAATCCCCCTACGGACTAGCACTTAGGGTTTTATCATGCATGCAGAAAAGTCCTAAAGATTCCTACCTTTTACCATCATCCCAGAACTAATCCCCATTATTCTTAAGCAAATACACAATTAAGAAGATCAAGTGAACATACCTTATTTTCGGCGTTTGATATTGATCCCTCTTCATGCTTGGTCACTCTTTGACTGCAATTCTCCTCCCAAGGCTGACCTGCATTCACAAAGACAAACAAAGAACTCCACATGCATTTGATGTACAGATTAATGGGTTAGAGATTTAATCAACATGTACGTGATAAAAAATGAAAATCTCATATGGTGGGACGGGAAAAGTACTTATTTATTATTAACTTCACTAAAGCAACTTACAATGATGAAGCCGACCACTGCTCCATGAATTTGGTACTAGGCTCCTCTTTTACTGTGTACCAACTACTAACACACTTGCTTCTCTTCTTCATTGAAATCACAAAATGGTTGCAGAATCTTGGGCAAAGGGGAATACGAATTCAGGTAGAGTTTCTTTACTATTTTTTTACTCCTTTCAAATGGGACCCCTACCTCTTCTTTTATAGGCTAGAAGGAGCTAGGTATTTGGTCGAATGACCGGCCATGCATGGCCGAAAGGTTTAGATAACTTGCCCAAAGTTGTGTGTTCCGTCAACAACTTTCATTTTTTCGTGCTTTTGTAGGTACACGCGGGTTGTATTGGGGAATCTAGCGTGTACACGCATGCAGTAATGGAGTAGGGAGTGTGTGCCTTTAGTTTTTTGGCAAAGAAGAAGTCTGAGATCGCCTGATGCTAGGTAAGTATGTCTGGTGAAAATTAGGGTTATAACATATTCCCCCTAATGTGTGAGGTCAAAAGAGCATTTGATGGCTAAAATACATTATCAATCTTTATCAACATACCAAACCGGTGAGCCCAGGGATCAGAATTCGGGAGGTGCCATCTGCAAAATAAAAATTGTCTCTTCGAGGCGGGCATACCCATGCTCGTGATGAAATAAAATCATGGGTACCAATCAAATACACTGTAGATCCATGTCATATAAATATATAAAGTGAAACTGCGAGCAATACACAACAGATCTACATCTCAAAATAAAAAATATATACATGTATAGTATCCATCTTCTAGAATATGATAAGGCCTGATGGTTGGAGATGAGGTCATCAGAGCTCGAGCAACAACTTCAAAATCTTCAAAAATCGGGTAGGAGTGTAATATGAGTGTACAACTTCACTACCCAGAGGTCTTCGACGGCTCATCGGTCATAAACTAGAGAATCTTTGACGATCAGACTGAAGGCTTCATTGATTTCGAATAAAGACTTGATTGGAATTTCAGGATGCCTGTGCATGAGGGCAAGAGACAAACTGCAAAGGGGTCGACTTGGTCCTAGAAAAAACTTCCCTTGGACAATAGCACGACAAATGATGAGACTCAGGTAACATGGAATTAACATAAGTTCACGAGGCAAGAGGCATCGCAAACTCTCCATATGTTTGGAAGGATAACCAAATGGAGGAGGACACAACTCACTGTAGCGGGAACATCTTCCTAAGGTCATATGAAATCTCAGGGCTTGACGGAAAAATGGAAGGATGTGCTTTATCCAAGGGTGACTCATTGTGCTGCCAATACAAAGAAAATACTTTTCCCTTCCTCTTTTTGGGGTATATTTGATTTTTTTGTCTTTTTCAGTAATTTTGGAAAAGGAATCAAAGAATGCTACGTTACAAAGGAGGAATGAGTGTCACAAACATACGAGTTCAAGGCGCAAGGAAAAGACTGATGTCCAAAGCAAGGACACTCTGAAAAATCCCTCCCGGGGCCAAAGGTGTCAAGACGCAAAGGAAAAGTGCTACAGGGCTTGAGTATAAGATATGCTTCATATGGTTCAATTGAGAGCAACATGGAGCCGACATTAGGCCAAAGACACAGGTATGCAAATGCGGTTAACAAGACACACAATGGTAACGTCCTTCGATGTATTTTTAATGAGCCCAGAGAAGGTAAGCTCGATGGTTCTTCATATTTAGAGAGTCTGAAAAAGTGTAAAAGGAGACTCTGATGGGGTACCTTTTTCGAAGGTAGTCTAGTCGGTTCGAAAAAGGGGTAAACTAGCACCAAAAAAATGTCTATTCAAAACCATTTTAACGAGTGTGATAAAGACAAGATCACTCAGCCATTTTTTCATTTTTAAGGAGTCTAAAAAAAGCTTAACTATGGACTCCACCAGGAATGTTCTTCTGGACCATTTTAACGAGTGTGAAAGAATAAGGTCACTCAACGATCCTTTCAATTTTAGGGATTCTGAAAAGAGCTTAACTACGGACTCCGTGGGGGTTCCTTTTTCGTAAATTTAATCCCTCGGGCCCGAAAAAAGGGTTAAAATTATACCTGAGGGTACTCTTCTAGAGATCCGAGGCCTCTAGAGTATACCTTTGTTCGTATAGTTGACCATCCGGACCGAAAAAGGGGTAAACTACCGCAGGATAGACGTGACTTCAAATTTCAGTTTAACAAGCGTGAAAGGCCACAAGATTCCTCGACAATCTTTTCATGTTTAGAGGGTCTAAAAAGGGCTTAAAAGAAGACTCGTTATGTTTTTGGGAGTCCCAAGGGTGAAGTCAAGAGTGATGAGGAATCATGCAAATGAGGCTAAAACTCATAATCAGAAAAAACTAAAAGGGACTCACGAGTCTATAATCGTTAGTGACAGCATGGAAACCATAATGTAACCAGGATCTACCTAGGGCATCCATGTTACGGTAAGCTCTACCACCAAATTACGACACTTCTAAAGCAACAATAATGGCTCTGTGTGGCAACTTGGTGGGATCGATCCTATGGCAAAGAAGAAAAAACAACGTTATGCAAAAAGAGGAGGTGGAATCCTGACTCAAATGCAACGAGTTGAAAAAATGACTTCTTAACAAAGGATCGTCAAAATGCCCCAAATCTAAAAAAAAAATAAAAAAAAAATCTCAATACCCAAAGTAATACTTCCCATGGACATCCAAAGAAGACTCATGAACCATCATAAATGATTTCCAATTTAGAAAAAATGACAAAAGGGTCTGAAAATTGACAAAAAGAGGCCAAAACCTCTATAAATAGAAGTTGGCAGCTCATTATCACCATTGTTAATTCAAAAATTGACTAAAAACCAAAACAACCCCTTTGTGAAAAGAGTTGATTCCAGGAGCTTCGGTGGATGAAACAACCATCTTCTTTGACCAAGTATAAACTCTCTCCTCTTGCAATCTAAATCTTTCTTTATGCATTTAATTTTATTTTTTTGAGGGGCATCGACCTTTAAAAAGTCGGCCCTAAGTCCACATGGGTTGTCTTATGACAACCTACGTGTACACTCAGGAAGAGGAAAAACTGCATGCGTGTACACGCGACTATCATTATTACAGCGCACGTGGACCCTTAATTTAATGGAAAAAAGTTTAAAAGAGCAAGGGTTAAGACTCCTGAACTTGGTTTTTGCAAAATGTATGTTCACTGGAGGGAAAGAGAGCATGAGGATATTAGTGCATTGGTTGGGGAGGACCCCAATGTTGTTGCTGCCTTGATGCAATCTGGTTTGCTAAAATTTTTCTTATGTCCTTTCATGCGAGCACAACCTAGGATACTGAATGCCTTGGTTGATTATTGGCATCCCGATGCAGATGACTTTATGCTAGAGGGGAAATCACTGGTGCTAACGACAGAGGACATATACTTTTTGACTGGCCTCTCCCGGCGAGGGGAACCAGTCAACTTCCTATGTTTCCCTCTGGGCCTCACAACATATCAGAGTTGATTGGACTCCATTGTGAGGCAGGTACAGACAAGACGAGCTCGCAAGTTCCAATAAGCAAGATTTCAGACTTAGCACTGCAGGCAATAGTGTTTCTCATCGGGCGGATTACAGGGTCTATCGCCTTGCATCAGGCTTCCCGTGCACAAATGAACTATGCAGTTCAGTGCTTAAATGCACAGATTTTTTTATTGGAGCACGACATTACTGGACTGTATGAAGAGGTAGCTGACAGACTGTCAGTTGTGGACTCAGAGGAACTTCTGGTTTGGAACCATTATTTTCTCTTTCTTCTTTGAAAGAGTGCTTAGTTTCAGCCCTGAAGAGGTGGTACGGGGGCATCAAGCCTCTCTTCCCGCAATATGTAGATGGGCAGTGTTGTTGCCACGACAGGGGGGTGGAAGGACCAATGAGTCCTGTGATGACAACTTTTTTTCTTGGTTGTTGTGACAGATCCCAGTCATAGAGGATTACCCTTATGCTGGGATTGACTTCTCGAGAGACCCTGAGATACCGGTACCTCCCGGCGAGGAGTGAGGAGAGATGGGTAAGTTTGCATTGTTTTTTTTTTTTTTTGTTGAACATATGTAATTTTTGTGTTGTTTTATATATATATCATTTTTTTTATACCAGAGCATTTGACAAATATGTGTCTATTATGTGCAGATGTGGGACCAGTGTGACCAGCGGATTATGCGAGGAATAGGCGACGTCCTCGACCAGGGGGCGCACCCACCGCCGGAGGGGGACTAGTAGCAGCAGAAGAGCTTCCAGCCGGTGAGGCTGAGAGGGTTCTGAGACGAGTAGAGAGAAATTTTACCTCGCTCACTCGCACAGTCCCCATGGCAGAGATTGAGGATCTGCCACCATCTATGCAACCTCACGTAGTGGGGGCGCCACGGACATGGGTCCCGTTGAAACAGTTCTTAAATTTTTTATCCCTAAGGCCTAAATTTTTCTTTTTTGGGTTTCGTCCTTTCACAAAGCATGAGTTTCATTATCACTCCCAAACGCGGTACCGATTTCTCAAAGAACTCAATTATTTGAATAATAAAAGGAAAAAAAACCTTAAAGAATTATAAGAATCCCGACGCCTTTTCTATAAAATTATTTTAATCATGATAAGTTTTAAAACTAACGGATTTAAGGTTAAGTTTAAAAAAATTTCAGGATTCAGGGTTTGCTGAAAACATATTTTTTCAATACAAATTGAATCACGAAATCCCGATCCCCAATTTCCCGAATTAAAGAAGTCTTAGTTAAAACGTTGATTAATTAATTCTCTAATGTAAAAGGTTAAGGGTTAAGATAATCATTTAGCGATTTCAGGATTCGCGGTTTAGTGATAACACATCTCTTGTCATAATGATTCCTGAAATCCCAAATCACGAAACCCCGATCCATAATTCGTGTTAAATCAAACTAACGTTGTTTTGTCCCTAATTATGATTAATTAGTTAATTAAGATGATTTTAAGTCCTATCTTTAAAAACCCGTCGCGATTTCGCGATTTCGAAGATCGGATTTCATCGATGACATACTTCTCGACAACTTGATCTCCGAAATCCCAAAACGCTTAATATCAATTAATTAATTCACTAAAATGTTTAAGTCTTAATTAACACGTCGCGAGTTCGTGATTTCGGAGATCGGATTTCATTGATGACATACTTCTCGACAACATGATCCCCGAAATCTCGAAAAGCAAAGTCTTCAGTCTTAAACTATGATTAGCACCAATTAACCTTTTTCCAAAGCAGGATTAATAATAATCATTCTTTTTAAAGTTTCATTCATGTTTCGGTTTCCGATTGAGTAAAGTGTCCCGAGTTTTCTTTAAAAAATCCAAAGGCGCTAAAATACGGCCATTAAATGCATATCTCAGTAAAATATCTTTTGCATTAAATGCCTTGAATTCTTGTCAGCTATGTCAATCCCGTCACTTTTAAATGAATTAAAAGAGCATTTGAATGTCTGTGTTTTCATTTTATCAAGCGCAAGAAACACTCAGTTGAGCTCATTCATTCATTTTCTGTGACAGGTTTTCCATTTAAAGTAAAGTCATGGCACCGAGAAAGGCACCGAAGAAGAGTGAAGACACATAGGAAGGACATATCATCTCCGACACCACACCACATGCTATAGATTCTATTAAATCTTGGACTCAAATTTCAGAATTTCTGGAGGGTGAACTCAGGAATGCTCATCCTGATTATGAGAATCACTATCGAGACATAGCTGAATTAGAGCTTCATAAGATCGTTGCGCGCCCTCGACTCGTGGAATACAATGATATGATCAGTTGGGCCCTGGAAAAGGTTGATATCCCGACAAGGAGTATCTTAAACGATCAAGGAGTTATCGTCGGCTCATTCAGGCCAGAACACATACAAGTAATGTATAAACTCTCGCCAAATCCTAAACATTCTTTTAATGTCGAGTCTTTAGCAGAGTTTCAGAGGAAAGAATGCAATGAGGCAGACCGGACATATCCTGATATGATTAGAGAATGGTGGAGGTGTCCATCAAAGTTTAGAGCTGATTCCCATGGGGTTTATGGTACAACATCCTTGAATGAATATATGGTATACGTATCCATTATGCTATGTAGACTTTTCGGGAGAAAAGATCCCTGCCATTTTCATGCAGATTGGGTGCCCTTTCTAGAAGAAGCTTCATAAGGGTATGCTTTTAACTGGCATAAGATTTTGTCAGATAACCTAACATAGGAAATCTCAAACTACAAAGCAGCAAAATCAAAGGGACAACTGGTAGCCTTTTACATGTCAGCATACATTATGGATGCAATCTGCTATGTGACTCATTTTCCCTTAATGAATTGGAGTTGGAACATTACCTGTCCAGAACCCATTCATAAATATGACTTTGCCCTTTGGGAAGAAAATGCTAAGGATGCATTTTATGAAGTTTGTCATTTTGTTATAATTCCGATGCATAAAATATTTTTTGGATGCAAACCCCCTCGCATTTATGATACAGTCACAGAAAATCTTAAAGCAATTGCCGACTGGTTTATTGAGGAGAATTTTTCCTACATTAGGGTTTACGGTTGTTCCATTGCCCCTCATGCACTCCCTAAATTCCTACGGAACAGATTGGTGTGCAGGGAGGTAGCCCACCAGATAGTAAAGGGTGGCATTGGATTAGAACTAAAAACATCTCAGAAGAAGTCATGGCCAACTTTCCCTGTACATATTGGGAAATTTTCTTTACTAAATCTAGGCCATTCTAAAGTAGAGGCTGAATCATTAGAAGAAGTAAAATAAGTAGATATTGAGCACAGAAAACATGATCCATATCAAGTAATAAGTAGGCATTTTATGCATTGTAATCTAAAAGCCTATGAGCATGAAACATCTATCTATGATGATGTATTCAAGGATGTTAAATCCTATGAAGAAGTACTGAATAGAGTACAGGCCTTGCCACCTGACTCACAGATCGGATTCACATCATTCCAGAGCCATAGGCGAAGTTGTCTAACCAAGAGTTTGCAGGGTGAAGATTTGACCCCACCTCCAGAGCAGGAAGGGCCTCCCCCAGGGTTTGAAACAAATATACAGGACAAAGCAAATACCAAAGGCAAGATGAAGGATACTGGGATACCTTCCCAAGACACGGAGAGTTCCCAAACAAAAGAATTAGAGGCAGGGAAGGGAAAGGAGCTAGAAACACCCCCAGAAATCCCTAAGGATGTTCCAGAAAAGACAGGAGGAACATCATCGATAGAGCTCATAAGTCCCATTACTTCCTTGACCCCATTACAGTCAACGTATGAAAACCCCCACGAAGGAGCTTTGTATGTCAGTGATCTAGAGCCAATTTCAAGGGATGAGATCCCTTCATCAGATTATTCTTTCAGTAAAAAGAGAAGAGCAGTCTTGAAACAGGAAATCCATCCAAGAGGAGATGGGATGATTAAAAAACATAGGGTCATTATAGATGGAAATAAACTTAAAGATGGAGAATTTTCTACAGAGTTAGTAGGCACGATGGGAGCTATAGCATAGGCAAATATATATTTTGTTGGCAGTTTGACAACCATGCTGGAACAAAAAGACCAAACAATAGCTCAGCTACAAGATAAATTGAAAGAAACTGAGAGAAATATCAGTTGGGGAATAAAAAAGGGTCTAGAACAAGCTAGACTAAAAGATATTCAAGAAATTCAGAAAATGAAAACAGGCTTAAAAGAGGCAAAAAAGATAATACAGGTCACACAGGCACAGGTCCAAAAGCAGGAAGAAGAAAATAAACAGTTACAAGATAAAATTAGTTCTATTATAAATCAAATAGTAGAACTTGAAATTTTCCCGGCACAAGCATTGGGAATACATTTGAAAATAGAAGAAGAACAACAGAAAGTGTTTTTAAATCTGGAAGTGGTCCAAAATTACTTTCAAGAAACAAATAAATCCTTGGAGAATGTTCTCCAGAAGGAAAGAGAAGTGAAAGCGGCCAGAGCTACTTTCTAAAAGGCAGTAGCCCTTTCAACAAAGGAAGAAGTCGAAAAGATTCAGAAATTATCCATTTCAGAACAGGTTAAAGGAGATGTAATACTTAAAGTGTGGGAATCAGACCTAGCTGAAAATAAAAGAATTACCAGAGAAGTTCTCTAGAAATGGACTAAAACCCGAAAACCACCTCTTCAACATTAGGACACCTTTTCCAAAAATCCACGACGAACCCAAAATGCACAGTAAATCACTTTCAGACAGAAAGTGGAAAACCATCCATTGGTTTGAAAGAAGACTGAAAACCATCCTTTTAATCATCTGCTCTCTCTTGCTCTATACCTATATTCGCCTGATCTCTAGAAGTCGCCTCTGTTGTAGCCAGTTTAGCCTCCAATGTTTTTATCAAGCGGTTTTTTCGCTTCAGCTGATCCTTTAGGGACCCAACAGAATACTGGTTGGTTGTGGCAAAACCCCCAATGTCCCTGCTATCTGAGTTGCAAATTCTTATTTTTTCATAGCTCTCCCATCGGCTAGTATTTTAAATTTCTTGGTTGTCGTGCCTACTTCTTGATAAAGTTCTTATTTCACAACAACCTTTCTCTTCTTATCAAAGAAGAATTCATTCGGAGGTATCTCTTCCATAGTTATGGGCGTTATTTCTTCGCCGAAAATCCAACCTGCGTCTGGGATCCCCTTTTGTGGACTGTAGGGGAGTAATAGAAATGATGGGATTTCCAATCTGCTTAGATGATTTCCCCAGAGTGACAACTGAGGTTGGATTTCTTGGAGGATTTGGGGTCTCGACTTCCTGTTTTGGGCCCCCAGTTTTCTTTTTCTTTTCCTAGTGTTCTCCTTGTCTAGGTGTTGAATCTTTGGAGCCCTTGGCTTTTGTTTTCCATACCTCTACGGTCATTGGGTCCTTACCCTATAAGACTGGGGGAAGACAGCTCCACCGGTGTTCCTGGAATCTAAAACAATCGACCATCTCTTCGGGCGACAAGGCTTGTACCCCACTCAAAACCTTTGCATAGGATCTCGCGCATCCAAAGATATCGTCATAAGGTGAATTCTCGTGTTCGAATCTTTTAAGACCAAAACTGGCCATGTGATTACTCACGACTCTGTGTGGGTCTTGTTCCTTGAATTCAATGTGGACCAAATTTATTTCTTCCAAGGCTGCTGCCTTGGCCTTTGCGTGTCCAAAATATAATAAATAATAGTTATTCAAATGAATTGGGAAGGGTGGTCATACCTTCTTCGAGAATCCTTTAAGCTCTTTGCTTATGCCACCAATTACAGTTTGCCTAGCGATTTCGCGACAAGCCAGTCTATCGGGTATAAATAATGGTAGAGCGTACGAAGGAATAGAGGCGTCGAAAACCCTGATGTATGAAAATTCTGCCTCTACGTACCAGTCAACCACACTGCTCAAGTTGGCCGCGATGCTATCTGAGATCCTGGGTAGTGGATTACCGAAGATGGTGACATGCATCAATACCATTACCCAATTGAAAATTTCATATATAAAGTCTGATGCCTTATCCTCCCAAAGATTTGAGTGATATATATGGATAGGCTCGGCATCGGATGGAGTCCAGCTACAACTAATTAAGGGAAAAGGAGTCATGAAACAAATGGCGTCCATGATGTATGCGGACATAAAGAATGAAGCAGCCTTCCCATTTGCCTTTTGTGCCCGATATTCTGTAATCCGACTAGATAGACTGTCTGACAAAAGTCTGGCCTAGTCGAAAGAATAGCCTTCAACGACTGTATGAATCAGAGGCACCCATGGGAGAAAGAAATGTGTGGTTTCCTCCCTCCCATACAGTCTACAGGTCATCATTGATATGTATTTGAACTGTGATTCCAAATAAGAGATTGAATAAACTCCATTACTGTCTGCCCTGAACTTTGCGGGGTGCGAGACCCAATCCTTAATCAGATCAGACAAGTTTCTTCCGTATTGCTCACATTCCTTTCGCTTAAAACCTTCCAGAAACTCATCATTATATGAGAAGTTTGGGGTGGGTGACAATTGATACATCACCTGCAAATGCTCTAGTCTAAAGGTCCCAACAATCACCTTCTGCTCACTGATAATGGTTCTGGTCGGGATATCTACATGATCTAGCACCCATAAGATCATGTCATAGTAAGGAATAAGACATGGCCTGGCTGCTACTTTATGCATCTCTGCTTGGACGACGATCTTCTATTTGGTGGCCAAGTCATCCTTCTCATTACCACTGGAATCGTCTGAATAGTTCACCAATTCGGACTGCAGAACCTCGGAGACGTATGACCAAATCCTAACAGAATCAATACTTCGGGGTGAAGTATCAGAAACATTATATGAGCCTTTCACTGAACTCTCAACAATTGCCTTGGATTCTTTTTGTGGGGCCATGAAAGAGGACTCTGACTTAGCTCTCCTGTAGTAAAAATGTGTATACATACAGAAATTATTCTGACAAAAAAATCTTATTTTATGCAAGATAGAAATGAAATTTGAAAACAATGAGAGAAAGAACTCTATATTTCGACCATTTAAAACCCCAACGTCCTTACGAATAGAACGGTCAAATCATTTTTAGGGAAAGATTTTAGCAGTAAAAGCAATATCTTTACCTGTCATTTCACCTTATTTCAAAATAAATACCATAAATGTTTTACGAGTTGGGACATAAATTGGCGCAAAAAAATTCAAATCTATCCGTAGACTGTGCGTGTTTAAAACTTGCATTAATGTGCTGATTATTTTGGCTTAACTCTTTTAATTAAGCTTTATTTAACCTTTAATTACCCCTTTTCGATGTTCACCGTATCGGTAGCTTTCATTCCTATCCTTCGACCCCCTAAAACCCGAGATCGCGATGACGCGATCTGGTTAAGCGTAAATATAATCTGGATTAAGAGTTTAATTAATCAGTTTTTTTTTAAATAATATCGTGATTTCGCACATCGGGGATACAGAGGTAAGGTTTTTGGGAAGAGCGAAAGCCGAAATTGCGAAATCTCGACGATGCTTAACTATGGTTTAAAGTAACTCACCCCTGACATTAACCCGGGTAACTTTTGAAAGTATCTCGCAACTTCGCACATCGGGGATACAGAGGTAAGGTTTTTGGGAAGAGCGAATGCCGAAATTGCGAAATCCCAACGATGCTTAACTATGGTTTAAAGTAACTCACCCCTGACATTAACCCAAGTAACTTTTGAAAGTATCTCGCAACTTCGCACATCGGGGATACAGAGGTAAGGTTTTTGGGAAGAGTGAATGCTGAAATTGCGAAATCCCGACGATGCTTGGCTGTGGTTTAAAGTATCTTTACTCTTGGTACTGACCTGGGTAAATGTTTAAGGTCGTTTCATGACTTCGCGCATCGGGGCTCGTAAACCATGTGATTTGTAACTCCTGAAGCG